>VXAC01001028.1:1257074-1311909 GCA_013399225.1 Rhipidura dahli
GTGGGGGGTGGGGGGAAGAAAAATCAAACCAATGCAAAGCACAGAGCTCTGCAGAGCTAATTTGGCATTTGTTGTGAACCTGCCTCTCCTCAAATGCAAAACTGAATGAATGGAAACCAACCCAGAAGAATTAAAGTTGCAAAGTGCACCTTTGTTTAGAAAAGAAGCTGGGATGCCAGGCTTTCTTTCATCCCTAATTTGCAAACTCTTCATTTTTTTGGGAATACCCTGTTCCAGTGAAGGAGGCCAGGACAATGATAGCAATAAAGCTTTGAGAGAGTTGATTCAGACAATTAAATGACACATAGAATTCCAAAATTATGAGTAATAACTTCTTTCCATCTTTGAGATCTCAGTTCCTTGCTGACACCAGAATGTGAATCAAAAACTGAAATAACTCTGGCTGGGGATATTTTTGTCAGAACTTTGCACAACTACAGGCAAAAGCCCAAAGATGGCTGCATGGAAATCACAAATTACTTTATGCATTATAAACAATTCCAGATCAAGTACTGAAGAACTGCTCAGAAAGAATCGAGAGGAGGTTTTTCAGTGGTTGGGTGGGCTTTTTTTCCCCCAAGAACACATTTCTTATTTTAAAAAATTGCTATTTTTCCCAGACCTCAAATTTGAAATGAAACTGGAGTTCTGATTAAAAGTGATGGGAAAGGAAAATGTTCAATTGGATAATGCACTATTAATGTTTTTCTTAAGGGTGTAATGCAGGGGACATTTTTACAGGCTTGTCTTTTTGGGTTTTACTCCCTTTTTTGCAACTCTATTGTTAGAGGGAATGACAGCAGAAAGAGGCTGTGCAAGGCTTAAATATGGACAGGAAATTTCCCACATGAGGACAGGCAGAAAAATTTGCTGAGGAATCAAAACGCAGCCCTGTTCTCCAGGAAGTGAATGTGAGACCAACACCTTTCAAAGATTCCAGAGAGGAAGACAGCTCGTGTCTTGTCCCACAACTGGTCACAATCCAAATGCTGGGGGATCAAATAATTTTAATTTTTTATTTTTTTTTTTTTTTTTTTTAGAAAGAGCTAAAGCAGGACTGCAGTTAGTTTGGCTGGATGAGCCAGACTTTTGTGAGCAGCCCACACCAGCTGCACCAGTCTGGTGAGACCATGACCAGAAGTTTTGTCAGGAATGGGGAGATTTGGCCACAGATTCTGACAGAGGTCTGGGGTTCCCACATCTCCGTCAAGGACCTTTGTGGCCAAATACACACATTTTTGGACCACAAAGCAGCTTGTGATGCCAAGAAACCTTTCTTCAGGAGAGCTCAGTTAGAAGGAGCTGGTTGTCATGAAATGTTTCTTTTGGAAGAAAACAAGAACAAGTAAAGGACAAAGCTGAAGCAGTTAATCCAGAACTTCCCATTTGTCTCCTCCCCATTAGATTTTGAGAAATCTATGCTAATCCACCTGAAAGAGTGGGTCAGCAGCTATGGCTTCTCCTCTGAATAAGGTCCCACAGAGTTCCTAATTGCTGCCACCCCCTCACCTGACCCCAAGTTTGGGACAACCGTGGTGTTTACCTTCCCTGCACCTCATTTTCCCTGCTGCTAATAAAGGGAAGCGATGACTGCTGCC
Organism: Rhipidura dahli; assembly: GCA_013399225.1. Lineage (NCBI taxonomy): Eukaryota > Metazoa > Chordata > Aves > Passeriformes > Rhipiduridae > Rhipidura > Rhipidura dahli. Next base: position 1,258,673 of record VXAC01001028.1, read on the forward strand.
TGCTTTGATGAAGTCTCCTGTGATCTACAAGTGAAAAATACAGTGTAAATGCAAGGAATGTAATTATTATTATCACCAAAGAAGCTGCCTGCTGACCTCGGAGCTGATTTATAGATTCATAATTGGTTGAGATCAAAATGTAGATGAGGCAACAAGGCTAAACATGCCACTGCATTCTTGCTATGCCCAATCCAGTCTTGGGGGACAGTAAATACTGCTGTTAACCCACGTTTCAGGACACTGTGACACCTTCACAGTCTCCTGAGCTCCAGGTGCCCCAGTGATGCTGGGATTTGGAAATTCCCAGTCGATACTCATTGTGTCACACAAGTCAGGTCGGTTTTCAGCCTGTGTTTTGCCACAACGAATTGTGTGCAGAGCTCAGGAATGAGAACCCAGTGCTATTTGACATTTACGGAGAGTGTTTGATTTCAGAGAGATGCTGTGTGTAACAGCACTGAAGAGCCCCTTCCAGCCTGAAAAACAGCTGCTGTTTTAATATTATATAATCACTTTATGCTGCCCTGGAAGATGGAAGGTGAGGATTAAATCTTGCATCCAGGTCAAATTACAGGAGAAGCCCCCATAGACCAAAAGCCAAATGGGAGTTTAGCTGTAATTATGGGTCAAACAACTCCTCTTAAGTAAGAAGTATCCTTATTTAATGATGTGACACAGCACTGCTGTAGGGGATTTGCTTTTCAGCAGTTTTTTTTCCCCCTACCTCTCATTATTAAACTAATCTGGCCAGAAGGAGAACACAACACAACCATGGGGAGGCTATAAATCTTCCTGCTTTGGAGCAGGACTCAAGCCCTAAGTAAAGGGAGGTTGGGAAGCCACTTCCTCCATCAACAGGTTGTTCCATAATTATCCTCTCCTGGGCTTTCTCCACCTTGCCCTGCAGCCTGTAACCAGAGTCAGAGCCAAGATCCTGGGCAGAGTGGACACACCACCAGGCCCCCTCTTTCCCAAGGTTGTGCAATGCAGTGCCTGTTATCAGTGTCCTCAGGATCTTCCCACAGCTGAGACAAAAGGTCTGGGGTTATTTGTAGATGTCTGTAATTTGCAGGGTCCTCCCTTAGTTTGATTTGCTCTTAAATATAGGACTGGGAGCTCCTGTGCAGAGTCCTCCCTCTCATTGCTTGATGTTTCCTGTGTCCTGACCGTGCTGTCAAAACAAATATTCCCCTGCCCCTGTTTACCAAGTTCAAGTCTGGCATCTCATACTTCAGGCCCGGCTTCCTCCCAGCTGCTCATAGTCACGATTGCCTGAACAGAAGCTATTAAAGGCTTTTAGCAGTTCTTTTCCCCACCCAGGAAAATGAACCGGATCATTCAGGGTTTTTTTTGTTTGGTCGGTTGGTTTTTTTTTTTTTTTTTTTAATTTATTTATTTTGTGAAAAGAGTGGTTACAAATCCACTTAGCCACCGGGTGAGATCGGAATCATCCATCGTTTGCTTCCAGCCGTTCCCCTGTAGCCAAACTGGCTCCTGGCTGGTTTCCTTTGCAGATATTTAAAGACTATCATAGTATTTATCTCTCCTTCCTTTGCTATTTATGTGCTAGATCCTCGGGCTTGTGTTCCAATGAGTTTTCATTGCTTTTCCGTTCGCTCCCAAGGTTGCGGATGGAGGAGAAGCCGTGGATGGCAGGACTGGCACTCTCACATCCTAAAACTGCTCCCGAGGCCCCCCATGAGGTGGGGCTGGGGATTCCCACGGCTCCATCCCGCAGACCCGGCCTCTGCACCACCGACTGCAGAAACCCTGTGACGGAAACCATTGAGCTTAGGCCGGGGCTTTTCCTCCTTTAGGACCACAGGCTATTCTGGACATGTGAGCTGCAAGGGGACAAACCTGATGATTTATCCACTAAGCCACATAGGCCCCTCAAACAGCTCCTTAATGTGAAACATGTGCTGCTGGGCCCCGGCAGCGAGTTCTCACTTGGGCTCAGCCCCGGCTTGCTCCAACGCTGAGAGCCTTCGGACAACAGAGGTTTTTGGGTGAGGAAAGCAGCATTCCTGGAAATCCCGTTGCTGTAAGAACACACTCTTCCTGCTGGCACTTATTTTGACTCTGGCCTGAGTTATTTACAGGGGGTGAAGGGTGTTTCGCTTGACTTTTATCACGTTAGGATGGGTTTGTGCAGATTGAGCATCGCATGATTCATGCTATTTGTGGCAGCAGAGTTTGGGTGCAGGGCTCACGCTCAGGACTTGGGGACTGTACATAAAAGGTTATTTAGACCCCTTTTGCCCGAGCAGGGCCAGCTCCTATTAAAATCCAAAAGAGCAGAGGGCCTGAATAACCTCACAGGACACTCCCGGGATTCACAGAGGTCTGTAGGTGCTTGGCATATGCTACACAGTGAACTAGACGTGAAACCCAGAGCTGGGCGAAGTGCGTTACTGGAGGAGTCACTTTAGCCCCATCACTTCATCACTGTTGGAATATTTGCTCCCACTTTAGCTCCCTGCATTGCTCTAGGGGCAGGAAATGGGTCGTTAAAGCAAAAGCATCTTCCCCGGAGGTTTTAGCACAGGGGATGGCCTCACCTTTGCTAAGCATCCTCTAAACCCTGAGGATGGATTAGCACAGCCCGAGGGGAGAAGGAGACAGGTAATCCCTGCTGAGGCACCCAGCGGCAGGGCCAGGAGAACCAAGTTTTCCTGAGCTCAGGAGTGACACTCCAGGCAGTATCTCACAGGCTGATGGTAAGCAAATGCACTCACACAGCTGTTGTCGGTGAGCACAAGCTCACCACACTTTAAAATAATTAATCTTGTTTTCCTGCTCGTACCACGTCTCGAAGCACTAAAGGAGAGAAAAATGTGTTCCTTGACAGCTTTGAGATCATAAATGATGTTGGAGTCAAGGGCATTTCTTGTGTGATAAGTGTCTGGAGCTACGTGGGGCTGCACTAGATGGGCAAAGAGATTTGCACAGAAAATGTTTAACGTTTCCCTATGGAGATTGCTTGGAATTTCCCATTCCATGGAAAACTAAAAAAAAAAAAAAACCACACTGAAATACTGGAATTTCTCAAGGGAAAACCCCAAACTCAAAGCCGCCTTAATAAAGTGAGGAATGGCGAGGAGAAACCCCAAGCATTTTTGGCAAGAAGAAATACCAGGAGATTGGCTTTCCCCTCACGGGGTTACCTGCCTTGGCTGATAGCACCGATGGGGGGAAATGCCACAGGGGTGTCCCTCGGGGATTCACTTCCCTTCTGACTCCTGCCACCCGCCCCGGTTTCCTGGAGAACCCAAACCCACTCACCAAAGGTTTTCCATGGGTGGAGCAGGATGGCTGCTTTACAGCCAAACCCACTCCTGTTCACCTTGGCACCTTGGGTTTCCCTCTCTTTGTTCTTACGCTCATTTTCTGTTTAATAAACCCCTTGATTGCCTGGCTTTTATCTGTGAAAATGTATATATTTCCCCTCCTAAAAAAAAAAAATAAAAATAAAGCACAACAGCTGATGAGTGGACGTGAAAAGGTCACCCCTCTACCACTGTGGGTGCAGGAGCAGGTGGAGCCCTGCCCGTGCCGAATTTCCCTCCCCTTTCTCTACTTAAGCAAAAATAGCTCCTCATAAATACAACCAAATTGGGAGAAAATGTCCCGAGGCAAACTGGAAGCTCATTACGGGTCCTGCGCTGGCAATGTTTGTGTTAGGCTCCCATTAAAGCACAATGTGTATTTTCGGGAGGTTGGCTAGGGCAGGCTGCTCTCTCCCAGAGCCTCTGGCTGCGTGCAGAGGTGCCAGCCTGTCGAAGGCTGTCCCGCTATGTGCTAATATCTTCTCCCAGTGAGGTCTGGAGGCTGGTTCATTAGTTTAAGCACTAATCCACGCTGCCTCGGACTTATTTGTATGGAGACTTGCTCTGCAAGAAAGCTGATTTCCATGTCTTTCCCCTGAACAGTTAATCCACCTGCTCGGTGCCCAGCCTGGCTGCTTCTGCAGAGCTTCGCTGCAAGATAAGACATGCATGGCTTGGTGCCTCCAGTAAACCTGCCTTCTTTATTCAAATCTTCCTCCAAGAGCTGAGCCAGGCAATTGTCTTCCTATTTTCATGCCAGCTCAGGCAGGGAGCAGGCACACAGTTATTTGAATACCTTGTCCATAAGTAATAAAACTGAAGGTGTAAGTCTGTGTTTAGCATCCCTCCCCTCGCCCCTCCAGCCTGGCAGCACGGGTGGAAAATGTCCTGCAGCCTTTTGTTCAGCTCACACTCACTGTTTGCTCTCAGCCCAAGGTGCTGCTCTGTGCTCACTGCAAGGTCACATCTGCATTTGTCTCTGCTGGAACATCAGCTGCAGTGCAAGAATTTAGCTCAGAGGTAACTTCCAGTTCCTTTAGAAAGCCGAGGTGCTTAGATACAGCTGTGCTGTGTGAGTTTTAAGGTGCCTGTCAATCCACACAGAACCTTCTTTCCACGGCTTGGCCCTTCAGCTTCACATCACCCCAAGGATTCACCTTCAAACCTCAAAGATTTTTGCTAAATACACCCAACCCTAACTCATGGTGATCCAGTTCACCCATCTAACAGTGTCCTACCTAACTTATACCAAGTATAAAGTGGTTTATCCCACCCCACGCGAGCTTGGAAATGCTGCCCACCCTCAATACTGCTTGATGAAACTCATCTTACGTGTTGAAAGTCATTAATGCTCACTTTTAAAGGAGGCCTTTTCTGCAGCTACAGAAAACCCCATGGGTGGGGTTATCTGCTGTTCAGGAGTGCCCAGAGTTCAGAGGTACCCCCAAGTGTGGCAGATAAGGTGCCTGACTGAAGAAGGATGAAGGAAGGTGAATGCTGTCAAGCCTTTATTCTCCCAGGGCCTGGAAGGTGGAGGGGTTAAGACCTGATGAGGAATCTCTCCTCTAGAAGAGCATCAGATTAAATCTGACCTACAAGCAGAAGGTGCTCCTACTTAATTGCTTGTGCAAAGGAAATTTGGTCCCCAGCTGGTCCCTTCCCCACTGACTTTGTGTTAAATTGCAGATTTTCTTATGTTCTTGAGGAGGAAGAAAAACCTGAGCAAGTTTTAAACCAAAGAACCACTATTGGTGAGGAAACCCCATGAAAAATCAACTGGGGGATTCAGCTCTGGGAAAATGGCACAATTTAATAAGAAAAAGCCTCTCTTTTTTTTTGATAAATAAAAGGAAAGGGATATGGGGCATGGGAACACAGAAGCAGTTATTAATGAAAACCAAGGGAAGTATTAACATGTTTTTAACAGCGAGGCCAATGAGCTGATGCGACAGCTGGCCAAGGGATGTGGTAAATCCAATTTAATCTGGCACCTTTGCATTGAGCCTGGATTTCTTCCTAAAGGACTTGCACTACCTTGGCCATAGGCTACAAGGCTAAATCTAAGAGCTGCTGGATGATTCCTAGCAGAGGGCTGGAGCATCATTAATTTGCTGATGGTTGGTGTTGGTGACTCTTGGAAGGCTGAGAGTTCGAGCTGCCACATCCAACAGGCCCAGACTCCCCCCCAGATCCATCCAAGGGGATGCTTAGACTGGCCCTGCTGAGAAGAATTGCCTCTCCTGAAGTAAGCAGTGTTTTTTCAGCTGCAACCATCTCATCATTTATAAGCAAAACTTTCATAGACTTTTTCTGTGTTTTATTGTTTTCCCATGGAAAGAAATACCTTGTAAAGAGAAAAAAAAAATCACCATTTTTTGTTTTAAATAAAAGCTTCAATGGGCTTTTCCCTCCCTCCCCTAAGCCTTGGTAGTTATTCTTCCTTTAATTTAAGCAAGGCTTATATCAGTTGACGTTATACTTGTGCTTACTTGACTTGAGGTAAACATGGCTAATCCTGCTTAAAAATGAACTAAGAATATCTGCACACTTTATTGAAATGGATTAAAATTTTACCTCATATTAAACATTAACAACTTTTCTTGTTCAGACAAGCCCTGGGAGGCTGGAGCAGTGTTATTAATTTGCCTTCAACATCGCTAAAATTTCTTTGAAAATAAGCAAATTACGCACTTGTGCAGAAGGCAGGTCCCTTTGAAAAGATGGTGCTCACAGGAGATCTGGCTGCCTTTCTACTTTGGATAAAAAGAGTGTTTCTTTTTTAGATTTTATTCTCTTTTTAACACTTTGTTTTCTTTCTGAGTTCCTTATTGAAACAACACCATTCTTTCTGCTCCGTTCCTGATGTTTCTCCGGGGGAAAGAGCAGCCTAGCAAGAATTAAATGCTCCTTTATTTAATTTATATCTCAGGCTGACATTGGCTCATATGCACTCACACCACACACCTGGAAATGGAGATGTCAAAGTGCGGTGGGAAAGCCAAGCTTTTCACACCAGTTCCTGTACAAATAAAGTGATGGCTTTGTTTCAATTTAATAATTTTTCAGGTGGCATAGAGAAGTCACATTATTTCAAGTTTTGGTATATTTTGAATAATTTCAAAGGCTTCAGGAGCAAGTTGAATCCACCACAATTCCCATTTACCCCATCCGTGGATGTGTGTGCGCACACAGTTTGGCGTTTCGACCTGGTTCTGTTCCTCAGCTTTCTGCTGACACGTGGAAACACTAAAAGGCGTTTTTCTTAAATAACAGCCCATTGTTCCAGCTGGTTATGAACCCTCTGCACAAAGGGAGATCAAACTCTGCGGAGTTCATGCCGTCAGACACCGCGGGCGCTCAGCCCTTTGCCACCAGCGCCCAATCACCCGGCAGCCTCGCCACTTCACGTGTCCCGAAACGCGGTGCTGAGAGTCACCTGATGAGAAACGAAAATAAACCAAATAAATAAATAAATAAATAAGCCAAGACGGTTATTTTTCTGGGCTCAAGACAAGAACTAAGCACTCCTCCACGAGGCCACAGCACTATATATTAAAAGCAGCGTTGCCTGCGAGGTGCCGCCGCGGTGGCACTCAGCGGCTCTGGCAGGGCAGGAACTCGCAGAACGAGACTTTCTAAGGAAACTGGGAGATGTTCCCGGGTGACTTCGCTCCCTTCTAGCTACAGATAGGATGAGGCGGGGACTCATCTACAACCAGTCGGATCATTATTACCCAAACACACACATAGGTGTAGTCCGTGCCCCGAGGAAATTGTAACTCGAGACAAGCTAACGCAGGCACTCCTGCGCCGGCTGGTGCCAGTGGGGGTGGCGTGCAAAGGTGATAATTGAAAGTTGTTGGGTTTTGGGGTTTGTTTGTGTGTCTTTCCCCCTCACGCTGAGTCAACAGGAGGTTGTTTTCTACTTTCTGCTTCATTCAGTGGAGGTGACAACTTCTGTTTAGTTTTGCTTGGTAATCCAAGCAGTCAGGGCTGTGCCCGGAGCATCACCTGGCACCCAGGGAACAAGGGTAGCAAAGTCTGGAGCAGATGGCAGTAGCTCCTCTCTGTGGGCAGGTGTATGGATCGTGTTTACAGAAGCCAGGAGGCAAGTGATTCTCTTCATTCCTAAAAATCTGAACCTCTGATCTGGTGTCCAGAGGAAAAGGTAAAAACACAAGGGAGGAATTGCTTGCCTTTTGAGAGGAGAACGATGGATGAAGGCAGGGGGTGTGCCATGGCAAAAATGAGGGGAAAAATGCAGCTGAAGTTGTCCCTGGCTCCAGGGACAGCTGTGCTGCAGCCCAGCCATGGATGTTGGCTTGACATCAGCCCTCCTGTGCAGCAGGACCTCAGCCCAACACGTCCTCTGGCTCCACGGATGAACATTGGTTTCGGCTTTACAAAGAGCTGGGTGAAACCTTCGGACACCCAAAACAAGAGCAGGCTCGGAGCATGAGAAAAACAGGTCTCTGCTTGTGGGGCGAATCTCCTCCCTCTCCCTCCCTTGATTGAGAGCTTCATATCCAAAAATCATCGAGCAGAAGTACAACAGCTCCAGCCTCTGCAGGCTGCCAAGGCATTCTTGCTGAGTGAAGCTGTTTAGGTGCACCAAGACACGGCTGGACCCGGGGCTTGCGTAAACCTCCCTTCCCCTGGAACAAAAGACCTGCTCCCATGGCAGTCAGGTGCACGCAGGAATCCCTGCCTTTGAAAACGTGTTCCACCGGTCTGGGTGCAAAAGAAGACAGGTTTGACCAGAACGTCCCCTTGTGCAGAGAGGCTCTGCCAGCCAGGCCTCGGCATCAAAGGCAGACGGCTGGGTGCTCCGCAGCCCCTGATTAGCATCAGCATGAGCAGAGCCCAGGGTTTGCAGCACTGAAGGCCACAACCAGCATCCAGCCCCGGGCTCCAGCAACATGTCTTGTTTGCATAAATGCATCTGGGTTTGTACAGCCGTCTGCCTCCTCAGGAGAGCTGCAGAGAGTGGCAGCATGTGAAACTCAAAGTCTGCTGGCTGCTCAGCATCCCAGCGGGAAGGACCAAGCAGCACAGCAGTGCGATGTGCAAGCTCCAGCTACACCTGCAGACACTGCAGAAAGTGGTGGCCTCAGGATCACAGAGCTTGTGTGGGTTTGGGTTTTTTTCCATTTCACCTGTTTATTTGCTCTTCCTTCCTGCCCCTCAGGAAGCAATGGCAGTAGATACACCCTGTCACCGTGCTCAGAGTTGTGGTACCTACAACTCTGCTCCTTTGGCTTTCGCTCCTCTGTGGGGTTTCATTGAAATGCTTGTTTAAAATCAGTCCTTATTCTTCCTGTAACTCTGGAACGTTCCCCTGTGCTTGGCTAGCCCAGCAAGGTCCCTGTGGATCTTGCCTTTTCCCACCCATGCTTCCAGAAATGATCACTTCTCTTAATCCCCAGGCAGTGAGTAGGGGTGAGCCCCAGCAAAGCTGCAGCCACCCACCCAGCACATGCTGCCATGCAAAGCTGCCCTTACCTTCCCAGGATGGGATGAAAAGGGACAGCAGGGGAAAGGCAGGCAGGAAGCAGAGGAGGAAATGACCATTGCTCAGCCACAAACAGGACTTGGCAGTGCTGATGCTCAGCTCCACACTATAAAGTTCGACCCTGTTGCCTTCCATAGGTTTATCCACAGACTTTTCTCCCTCTCCCCAGGCTGACCCACACATACTGAGTGAGATCCTGTGGCTTGCCAGCCCCATTGCCCTGCCCAGGCTCTTATTGTCTCCTGTGCCATTTCCCCTCTGACCCTTCTCCAAGCCTTCCTCTTTCACCCAGACATCCGTATTCCTGTTTTTTTCCAAGTAGCTGGGGTTAAGATGCAAGCAAACACCTTTCCCAGCCCAGTGGTTGCTGCACTGGGGCTGGCACTGCACATGAAGGGCTCCACAGGCAGATGGGGCAGTGTTTCCTTCTCCTGGGGGGGTTACTTAGACCCAGGCAATGCATTTTGGAGATAAACTGGGGATTAAGAGTCTGTCCTCACAGCCATTGCCCTGAAGCTGAAGTCTCACCTCTGCAACACACTCAGCCCCCAAACACTCAGGCTCAGATCACACGTGGCACCATGAAAACTCGCTTTGCGTTCAGGACAGGTGCGGGTTTAAGAAGCTTTTCCACGTGTAAAAAAATTTTACATCTAATTAGGATAATAATAGCAAGTGCTAGCTCAGTTCTGCTGGCTTAATTTCCACCTGCTCTTTCTTTGCAGTTTGATGTGGGTATTTGCTTCCTGTCATGCATTCTTGCATATTATTTGTGCCGTGTTATCTCGCTGATGTGGTTCGCACAAGGAGTGGTCGAAACGCGGCTCTGACCGTGTGTCACCACCATCAAGTTCATTTGCCTCTGTAGGAGGAGGAAAATAACAATAATAATTAAAAAAAAAAAAAAAATTAAAAATCCAGACTGCCTCGTAACTGTGTGCTGTGCACATGTGCCTCTCAGAGCACATGTTGTTGTGGGATTTTTTTTCTTCTTTCCTCTTTCCCCTTCCACCCACATTTGCAACCCAGCAAGCTGCAAGGTTTTGGTTCAGCTGCAAGGTGTCTGCTTTTCATGGGAAAGGCGTTTGAGCAGAATGTAGATGGGAGCCTTCCTAGGCAGGGGCTGTCCAGGACAACCAGCAGCTGGGCTGTGGCTCTTCAGACCTTATTTTACTTCAGTAAGATTTCTTTAAAGTTTATAAGATTGCTAAAGAAAATGGATGCCTTGGGTAAAATGGGATTTGCTTAAAGATTGGGCATAGCAAAGAGAAGATCAATACAAACCCTTAAGTGCACCCAGCCAGGAGTTGGTGGGACCTTCTAATCACTCCCATTGAAAGTGGCATTTGGTCCTTTTTATCCAGCTGCCCTCTGGTCCCACCACATCCCAAAACGTCATCCAACATCCACATCACACCCCCAAGCTGTCCCCCTGGGCAAGGACCCTGCTCCTCTGGCAAGGAAAGGGTAACCCAAAGACAGAATGCAACTAGCACGGGGGTGTTTAGTTGTGTTATGAGCTTTTATTTAAAAAGCACATTTATACAGCAATAATTTCGCAGATACAAACTTCAATTTTGTATTCTACAAAAGTCTTTGAATATTCTTCTCTTTACAAAATGGAACATTACAAAAATACAGACAATTTAATATGGTTTTTTTTTATACAAATGTCTCTAATTGTAGTTATTTTCATTAAAATATTACTACCACAGAACTACAATATTTTAGTCGACTATAAAAAAATTAATTCAATGCTTTTTTAAGCAGCAAAATGTAAATAACACAGGTCAGGACACAGTTTATAGTCATAGTGGATATATCTAAAATTGTTTCAGAAATAATATTTTACATAGTTAATTTTTAAGGTTTTATACATTATTTATATAATATTTATAATATAAAAAAAAATCATAGCTTGCTATAAGTTGAAATGATAGGACGGATTCTGTGAGAAGGATGTGCAAATGGCCGTTCTGCGTGTTCTGCGGGATCCCTTTGCAAACGCGCTTCGTGGAAGGGCTGCAAACCAAGGACCTGTGGCTTCTGGGCAAAAGCAAAATTCACCATCACACCCGAGAGAGGCACAGCTGATTTCCCACCGGAGTGACCCAGCGGAGCCCAGGACCTGGTACTGCCATGGCGCACCCCGGGGTGCACCCCCGGGGAAGAAGAGGAGGAGGAGGAGGATGAGGAGAGGAGGGGATGCACAAACCGACTGACACCCAGGCCGGGACGTGCCGCCCAGCAGCCCGTCCCAAAACTGCAGAATAAAAGTTTCCCCAGGACTCAGCCCCGGGGTCGTAGTGCGAACGAGTCTTCGGCAGAGCCGCCGCTCCCCTCGCGCAAACCGCCGGCTCCTGCGGGCGGGCGCACGGAAAACCTGCTGGGATTTTTTTTATGGGAGAGGGGGGGAAAAGGGGATGGCCAGGAAGTGGAGGATGCTCTTTTCACTTAGTGGGGCTCGGGTGGGATGAGCCCTTGCCAGGGAGTGAGCGGGGAGGAAGAAATGTGGCTTCTCTGCATGGTGGAAGGAGCTCTCGGGCCTCACTGGGCGTCTCGGGGCCGCTCGTTGAAGGCGTGTAGTGTGAGCAGAGAGAACAGAGACCCTTCGGAGATCTTGGACTGGGCAAGCTTCTTCTAAATTAAGTCACAGTATGGAAGAGAGGAGGAGGCAAAAATAAACTAGGATCAAAAAGAGAAAAAAGTAACTCTTACAAACCAATCCCAGATCTTGACTCAGTGCTGTTGCTCATACATAGTGCTATACAATTTAGTCGTGAGTTGGTTGTTTTTCTCGCAGGCATTGGAAATCTTCATAGTTGGGAAAAATCTAGGATGGCCAGCTTTCCAAAAATCCCTTAGTGTTCATTGGGCTAGGAACAATTTGGCGTTCACTACAACATGAACACTCAAACCAATTGCACATCCAGAACTCCGGCATCTCTCTTTGTTTGTTCGGCTTTTCTGTGTTGTGTGGGTTTTCTTTCCTTTTTCATTGTCGCCTTTGCCTTAGTTGACCACCACCACCACCCCTTTCATCCAAATGTCGCAAGTTGAAAAGACCACAGAGTAAGACTTTACTGGTCGGGCAAGAAAGTCTCTCCCTACATTCTACTGTCTGATGAGATTTGAGAGCAGCAGGTAGTTGCTGTCAGCAGTCACTTTTTTTTTGAAAAAAAAAAAAAAAGAAAAAAAAAGTTTAAAATACAACACCCATCCGATTCCTTGAAGTTCTACACCATGTTGTGATGGTTATTCCTCTCAATGATGTCCACAGGTGAAAGGATCTCCTTCCGGATGGGAGGTGGAGGCAGGCAAGTCTTTGTCTTAGGCTTGAAGAGATCTGAGACGTAAAACACCTGTAGGAATAAGTGGAAAAGGCAAACTTAGCCACAGTGGGCGATGCTTTGTTCAAAAAGTTGGTTTACAGACTATACACACATCTTTAAGCTGTGAAAAAAGCACTTTTTGAATGCCTGCCTGTAACAGCTGTGAAATCCCAAGCGCCTGCTTACCACCTTTCTGTACAGCAAAGAAAAAGGCTCAACCCTCACTGAACAGTGTAAAAACATGAGAGGACAACTTGATTTCTCACTGCGTAATCACTGAGTGCAACACCCAGACCTCTGCTGAACGGGTTGAAAAGCCAGGAAACAGATCCACGGCCTGCACTCCAATAAAATAACAATGGTCTCCAAAGGGCTGGCCTGACTCATCCTGAGTGGTTTCAGGGATGGAGTTGGTGTGAAACAATTCACTGAGCCAGAAATCAGGTAGGCAATTAAAAGCTTTCAAATCAAAGCTGTGCTAAAAGCTCTCAGCAGAGAGTAGAGGGTGAGCGATGCTCCTCACGCCCCACCAAGGCACCAGGACAGAGCTGGGGTCTGCTGGAAGCCAAAGGCTAAGGAGAGGAGGAGCTATTCCTGACTCCTTCTTCCTATATATCCTGTGATGTAAGCCCTCTCCCGGATGTGAAAAAGCCAGTGCCTGGCAATTTCGGAAGGCAGCAACACAATAAGAAACAAAGTGCTGGGAGGAAACTTCCACATCCTCCTTTGGCAGCGGCCGCACGAACCTTATCAGTGCTGCTGGAATGGGGCACTTTCACCCTTGCCAAACCTCAGCCCCGTGCCAGAAGGGAAAAGAGTCAGACAGCACAAGGATGGAGCAAGAAGTGGCAAGGATCCATCATTTTGTCACCTGGCACCACAGCCCTGAACTTCCGTCCTGCCACCGACTGCCTCTCCCAGCCCAAACCTGACAGCTCACCCCAGAAATCCTTAACCCCCAATAATCTGGACTTAAAGCCATTGGTTTGCTGAGCGGAAACCCCGGGATGAGCAGCACGTGGCTGTAGGAACCAGCAGTACATTTGTGTTTTCTCCCACAGTATGCAACTGCAACATTTAAGCACCCAGATAAATCAGGGGAAAAAATAATTCCAAGGTGCTCAAAGGAATAACATTAGATTACTGCTTCCAGGCTGGGTAACAGAGGGAGGAAGCAAAGGTTTGCTCCACCTGCATCTCCACATTTTCTAGCTACCCAGGGCTCTGTGCAGCAGGTCAAGTTGTCCTTGGAAATAACTTTTGCAAGCCCCTATCAGCACAGCAGATAAGGCTCAAGCTGGGCAGACAGCGAAGCTGCTGTAAGCAGCAATTTACTCCTGCAATTGTAACCAGGGATGCAGGAAGCTGAGCTCGGCTTTTATTGCTTTGTGGAAAAGCAGAGAAGGAGCTGATTTATGAAAGAGTTCTTTTCTTGGTGAATGTGCTGGTGTCTGGCTGTTTGGTTGTGTAACAGAGCTGATAAAGTTGTTTACAGGGCATCCAAGTGGCAGCATTTGTAGCTTTGGGTAAATAACAGGATCCAGCTGATGCTCCCGAGGATCACAAGCTGGAGTCTGGCCCCTTGCTGCAGCATCACAGTGTAAAAACACGTTGAATTGCTCTGGCACTGGTTTTCTTTTGGGTTGTTAATGACTGTAAACCCCCCATTTGTCTGGTTTGGTGCATTTCTGGTGCCATCGCGCTCATTTGTCCACCTCTGAGAGCTGGATTCAATCAAAAAGGTGTCCAGCTTCTGCACCAAGATAGCCATGACAAATCAATTTAGGGGAGGAGATTGCTGAGTGCAGGGAGCATATGTGGATTGCTTTGAGTCTGGCCCTTATTTTTGACAGGAATGAGCTATGGTGGAGTGTCATCCTGGGTATTTTAGCTTTTACTGTGCTGCTTTTCAGGGTTTCATTCAGAGACTGGTTCAGAGGTTTCGTTTCTCTTTAAACTGTATTTCACTTTAACATGGCTGGAGGTTATATAAACATTTATAGGAATCATGAAACGTGATCTTTGGGGGTTAAAAGTGTGTTAAATCCTCCTAATGCTTGAACTGTTTAACACAAAAAAGGACTAATAAACGTGCTAAGTTTTTCACTTGGATTAGCTCCATTTCCTGTAGAAGGTGCTCTCCACCCATAAAGAAAACTTGATGGGAGAAGACTGAGAGCACTTTAAGCCAATATCTTACATTCCCACTCAACAATTCCTATTAATTTTCAATCTATTGAAGCAAATTTTCAATCCTATACAGAGAGGTTAAAACAACTCATCTAAGCTAACCAGAGCAACACTGGGAGCACGTCCTTCTGACATCTCCCCTTTTCCCTCTCCCTCAGATGAGACATAAACCACACAACACACAGCAAGCTGCCTACAAGGCGCATAAAACCTATTTCTATTTGAGAGATCCTCGTCGTATTTCACCCTGGGTCCAAGCCTGAATGTTTCATCAGCTGGAAGTGCTTGACATTAATGTCTTCTGCTTGTTATTTCAGGCACTGAAAGACAAACGTGTCTGCTGCAGCATGACCTGGGTTTAAGCTTGGGCAGCCTTCAGAGATGAAATCCACAATTGGTTTCTACTGAAAATTATGGCCTGGTAACTGTGGTGTTTTTACAGCCCTTGAGTATCACCAGGGTGGGCCCTGAAGGCTTTGCTGGGGGAAGGGGTTGCTGGGAGCACCCAGGCTTGGGGGTGATGAGTCTCCAGGTCCTTCCCTCTGTTTCAGAGCAGCTCGTGCAGGAGAGCTGGGCAAGAACCGCCAGGACATCCCAGGAACTGCAGCAAAAAACCACCTAAACTGGTCCTCCAGTGCAAACTCCAGGGTGTTTTGGGATGACTCCTCCTCTTGCCCCTTGCTGCCACCTCCCAAAACGGAGGAGAGTCTGCCAAGCCCTCCTTGGCAAAGGCTCCCACCAGCAAAGCTGGAGAACAGCACACTGGTGGTTCTCTGCAGGCTGAGGGGATGGGACAAGGGCTGGGTTCACACCCTGTCCTGAGTCCTGAGCTACATCCCGAGATGTTCCAGGTCACAGAGCCCTCCCTGCAAAGCGTTTGGACACAACTGCCCCTTCCACCAGCTCAGGCTGCCCCAGGCTCGCAGGCAAACCCGAGCCTGCCTGGGAAACACCAGGCAGCTGCTTCCTATGACACAGGAAAACCATCCCAGCCCTGCCACAGCCTCCCCTCCCCAGCACAGCTTCCAGCTGCCGGAGGGCTGGGAGGGGACAGCCAGGCCTGCTGCTCAGTCCCAGCCAGGACGCATCCGGACACCCATCCCAAGCATCCGGAGAGCTATTGTCCTTCTGGGATTGCTGCTGGGATCCAGGGATGGACTGCCTGGTCCCCACTCCCCTTCCCTACGGCTGTTATCCCATTTCCCAGCATAAAGACACACACACACTTCTCCCAGCTCCCCCTGGGGATCTGCCTGCCCTGCATGGGACATCGGCACCAGGCGATGGCAAAACCCACCAGCCACTGCTCACAGAGTTAATAATACTCCATGAAAACGTCCCAACAATGACATTTCTGTTTTGGCTTTTTGGAATATTATCAACGAGTGGGAAGTACATAAATAACCTATTTTCTCTCCCTGCAAAATGTAGTGATGGTGAACTTAACTCCTTGTTCCCAAGGAGGCTGATTTACTTTTATAACAGTTAAAAAAACACCCCAAAAAACCAACAAGAGAACCCACAAAAAGTGGAGAGCTGTTAAAATCTTGCTTTCAGGAGTTCACACAGGCACAGAAACCACCACAGCACCCAGTTCCTTTGTGTCTGTCTGAGGCAGCTGCCTGACCTGGTGCCCCCCAATCCTGCCAACTTAAAAAAATCTTTCCGTGTCACTTGGAGTTACAGGGCTGTGCAATCAGGGCACCCTTTGGAGAGCAAGCAGCACAAGAACCAACCCAGCAGCTGAGGAGAAGCGGGCACAGCTTTTGCTGGGCACTTTCTCAAAAGCCCTTTTGCTCCATGAGAATCCACCAGCAGTGTGCCTCCCCTCTTCGGGCTGCTCACCAGCTTTTGGATGGATTGTGTGGGGAACAGCCACAATCCCAACCCCTCCCAAGACTCTCTGCCCAGCTCCTGGTGGAAAACCTTGCTAAGGAGCCTAACAGAACAGCTGGACAAGCCAAAGCTGCTGGTGGAGAGGGACATACTCTCCCCTGAGTGAACATCCTTCCAGTGCCCTGCCTGGACCAAGCAGCTGAGTGCTTCCTGCTGCATCCCCAGCCGAGCTGGCGGGTTGCAAAGGCACTGCTATTCCCACAGCACCCTCCCAGCGCCCCGTTTTCCACACTCACCACGCAGTAAGCCACCAGGGCTCCCTGTGCAAAGCCTGCCAGCACGTCGGTGGGGTGGTGCTTGTGGTCCGAGACGCGCGAGAGGCCGGTGTAAAACGCCATCATGATGAGGGTGAACTGCAGCAGGGGACGCAGCAGGCGGGCTCCCTTCCACGTGAATCTGGCCTGCAGATAGAACTGTGCGAAGAGAGGGAAGGGAACAAAACAAAGAAGGAAAAAAGGTTGTGGTAATTTGGCCAAAACGCAGCAGCAACTGCTCTGTGGGGGTGGCTGGGAGGCAGTCAAGACCCCGTGGCTCAAGGAAGGGGAGTTGTCAGAAAGGAAGGATGAAGGATGCTCCTTGCATATGTGTGGGATTATTAACCCATGGAGAGGATGAGGACAGTGGTGGATACAGAGTACAGCCCTCCCCCAGGGGATTGGGCCCCCTCTGCATCCCAGCTCTGCTTCAGCCTCCACACAGCACCCCGTGTGAATAAACAAATATCCTCCCCAGCACTTGGGACAAAAACACGGTCCCAAATCTGGGGTATTTAGGACTCACAGCATCTCTCAGAGGAAGAAGAGTCAATGTGGCATGCTTAACCTTCTGAGAAGTCCCAGACACGGCCACAAGCACTGGCAATGTGCACAATGTCCCCCTCTAATGCTGCCACCAGACTTCCCAGCCCCAGCCCCGGGGTTTGCAGGAAAGAAGAGAGCAGCTGCCCCACTCCACAGCCTGGGAATTCCCTCCCTGGCTGGGAATGACAAGCAGGGCTCCGGCTCAGCCCAAAAAGACGACGTTGAGGTGATGTCAAGCAGACATTGTGGTGGCCCTGCCGTGACTATCTCGGGCTCGTTTCCGCTCCGGCTGCCGGGCACGGCCGGTTCCTGTGGGAACTGGGAAGTGGGGAGGGAAGAGAAGGCAGGAAAACAGCAACTCCTGCCCATGGATGAGTGCAGGGAGGAAGGCTGTGGGGAGGGAGGGACGCCACAGCAGCCTCCAGGCTTGGGGAGCAGAGGGGCTCAAAGGGTGTGGAAGTGCGTGGCAAATGCTGCTCGGCTCCCGCAGCTCAGCCCCGCTGGGCTCCCCGTGGGATCAGCTCGGCAGCTCTGCTCTGCCTGCTCCTAAATGCAGCACTGGAGTCAGACCCAGTGTCCTGCAAGGGGCTCTGCTACATCAGAGGGCTGGAAAGCCCATTTAGGATCCCTTTGACACATCCAGAGCAGTTTGCACCGCCTTGATGTGAAAGGAAATAAGGATCTCACTGGGGCTCCCTGAAACCACAAATAACTTAATGACAACATAAAAGCATAAAATGGCCTATAAAAGCAAAACTAATTGGGAAGCTGATAAGGGGGAAGCGGCATTTTTGGCCAATTTAGTATGTTTGGCTGTTGCACAAACACTGCATTTACCCCTTTTTGGAAAGAACACACACTGGGCTCCTCAGAAGAAACGAAACATCACGTCATCTGAACGGAGCAGATGCTCCAAATTATCCAGACTGTTAGCCAATTAACATGGAAGGGAGCAGCACCAGAACAGCTTGGTGCTGGCTAATGCACATGGTGATTCTGGGGAATATATCTGCAAACCAGCCCGAGCCTGGGAATGGAGCCACGGCCCCATGGAGCACATCCCGCACCCCACACCATGGAAACTCTGCTGCGGGGTGAGTCCCAGCTCCCACAGCAAGCCCACACTGATGCAGCTCAGCACATGGACTACTGGGCTGGTTCTCTACAGTTTGGGATGATAATTTTCATTGCCATGGTGTTTGGGCACCCAACTTCTGCCCCAGAGGGTAACTGTGCAGGTAGGATACAGCTGTGGATGCCCCATCCCTGGAAGCGTCCAAGGACAGGCTGGATGGAGCTCTGAGCAACCTGGTCTAGTGGAAGGTGTCCCTGCCCAGGGCAGGGGGCTGGAAATAGGTGACCTTTAAGGTTCCTTCCATCCCAAGCCATTCCATGATTCTGTTTTCATGTTCAAGAGCCTCAGCTCAGCCCAGGTGACAGCTCAAAACTCAGGTTCCAGTGTGCTGCTGCTGCAGAGCAAAAACAGCTCCAATATTACACATTATAAACCATCACTCTCAGTTCTACCAGGAAGACTCAAAACCTGATGCCTTATTTTAATCTTGTGTCTCTGACAAAGGAAATTTGCTGCTGGATAATCTGACATTTGTCACTTTTGCAGCCTGGACATCTCCTCAAATCATTCCATCCCACAAGCCTGGACTAAACAGGTCATCTAGAGGTGAGGGTGCAAAGTATCAATTAAAAATCAGCAATAAAAAGCCAATAGCTTTGAATTTCGAAGACACAATAAAGCAGGCACTTCTGGGGCTGGACAGTGTCCCTCATGTGCAATCTTTAGCCCTGGAAAAGGAGTACAAAGCAGTGTGGCACCAAATGGGGTGTACTGGATGTCCCCCAAGTTCCCAGCCCCCTACTCACACCTGGGCTAAAACCCACCTGAACAGGTGCCCCTCAGACACTGCAACACCAGCGTGAGGAGCTCAGCTGAGTTCCTTTCACTGCCACAATAAAGGCCATGGAAAAGTTACTCCTTATTCCCCATTCATAAGGGCAAAAAAAAAAAGAGGGTAACAGCACTCCTCATATTCCACAGGCATTTTATGAACATGCAGTATTACAAAAGCTGCTCTCAAACACCAGGATCTCCTAAACACTTTCAAGGTAAGACCTGGGGTGCTCCAAACTTTGCCCTCAGTGTGAAAGAAAACCCCAGTTAATAAGACAAGGTCAAAAAGTGAAAGTAGAATTTAGGAGCTGAAAGGATCAGAATTTTCCTAAAGCAGGAATTAGTGCTATTACCACCAAGAAATGGGAAATTCCTGGAAATTTATCCGAAAATCTGCTTATGAAGGTGTTTTTGCTGTTTTCTTTTGTTTTGTTTTTGGGGTTTGGGTTTTTTTTTGCTTCTGGGAGCAAATCTGAAATGCTGCCTGCCACAGGCTGACAGATTTAGATGGGAATGTGGAGCTGGAATGGAGCTCTTCCCAGGAGGGGGTGGAAGAGCAAGACCACAACCAGGGGTTATTTCCACCACAGATCATCACAGGGCAGTGAAAACCAGGAGCACCAACAGGAGCAAGAGTGGAGGGAATGGCATGACACAGAGTGGGAGTTACTTGGAGTTCCCATCCGCTGTCTCCTGGCAGAGGCTGAGTTACCACACAGCAGATGGCTTGAGGGATGTCACATCACTCCTTCCTGTGCCAGGGGACTTCCACAGTGCTCCTGGGGACATCCCACAGCCACACACAACCTCTGGGCACACCAAGGAGGAGCTGGCAGGGACACAGGCTCAGAGCATCCCCTCCAGCCTCCTGGGGCTTTCTGCTCTGCAGAAACCCTGTCCCGTTCACACTCTCCCTGCTGCAGGGCTGGATCCATCAACCTCAGCCCTTACTCACACCTCAAGTTTCCTTCTGGGAAACAGCTGGGCTTGTTCCTGGCTGTCTGACCTGAAGTGACCTCCTTCTCCTGCCCCATCTGCGAGCAGAGTGGTACCCAAAGTGCTACGGGGTCAAAGCCTCTCCAGCCCAAACTCACTCCAGTGTAATGCACTGCCCTGGCTGGACAAAGCCAGCTGGATGTTGGGGAATGAGAATTTGGCTTTTAGCACCAAGCTGGACAGGAGGGAAGGACAGAAGATGGGCAAAGACCTCTCAGCACCTCTCAGCATGTGCTGTTTGCCTCTTCCCTGCCTCTGCTGAGTGCACAGCACCCTCTCACCCCATCAGAAATATCCCCAGCAGCTCAGTTCACACCTCAGCCTTGGCCTCTGATCTAACTCCAGTTTATTAATTTCCTTAGGTCACCACTAAACTCAACTCCAAGTCCACAGCCACCACAGAGGCTCCTTACAAGGGCACATCACTGCTCAGCTGCACCAGAGCACCTTCTCCATCCTCCAGCAAGGAGCTCCAGGAAGAAACCTCACACTTCCTCTGACACACAAACCCAGCAACATGTCTCATTTTTCATTTACATCAGTAGAACACACCACAACCCATTCTGGAGTCTTCTGCCTCACCCACTGACACACATTAAATACACAAGGTTTGCTTGCATATTATCCAGAATAAGCCAATGTTGCTGAGGGATATTAATTCAGCTTTTCTGATCTTTAAATGTAGCTCTTGTGCGCCTTTTGTGTGATTTCAGGTGACTTCATGCTGCAAGTAAGTCAGCATTATGGTCTCACATGCTTGAGGACTGGAAAGAATCCACTGCTCCCTGCAAAGACTCCCCCACATCCACAGAAACACCACCAAGAGGTGTGGGTCAGCTCCAGAGGGCTGCATGGAATAAGCTGTTCCTTCCATACCTCTCCTTTCCTCAGCCTGCTATAAATATGTATTACAGCTCAGCCAAGGAGTAACAAAGCAAGGAAAATTAAGACAAAGAAGATTACTCAAGAGTAATTTCCCCTTTTAAATTTTTTATACAAAAGGCCTGATGCTAACTGAGTATTCCTGGTGACAAGAAGGCTGCGAGAAACTTAGCCCTGAAGTCTCAGCATTTAGAACTAAATCCCAGGGGATTTTACTGTGTTGCAAGTGCCTTTCCCTGGGACTTTTCCCTCCAGGGCTTGGCATCCATCAGGGAGCCCACGGATAGCACAGGGAGAGCTGTGGTCACTCACCCACTGTCCAACCAAACACCTGGACCAAAATCCAGCCCCACGGGATGCGTGGGAATCTATGGATCTTTTAATAGCCTGACTGGAATTCTCTGGCACCCGTCTCCACCAGGTGAAGCAAACTCGAAAACATTTTAATTCAGAATGGGCTCCGAGAGCGAAGCCAGGGAACGCCAGGAAAGACGGGAAGTGACTTATCCTTGAAATATGAAGTATTGTTCAATCAGGAACACGCTGGGGACACGAGGGATCTGCCAAACCTCTGCAGGGCACGCTCAGCCCCACAGATACTCCCACTCTGCAGAGGCCCCCAGCACTCTCTTGGTGTCCAAAGTGTAGGCAGCAACCTGATGTGGCCCTCAGTTCCCAGGAAGAGGGGAGCATCCGTTTTGTCTTGATTGAGATGATTCCCCAATTAAATCCATCAAACACACCTCCTGCAGGCACTGGTGTGCTGGATGCCACATTTCTAACCAGGCTTTCAAAACCCCAACTCATTCATTGAGTTTGGGGTTTATCTTGCATCCAATAAAATCCCTCTGGCTTACTATAATCTCTTTTTTCTTGTAATTATTTTTTTGATACTATCGGCCTCTCCAGTGTTTCAGATTTTCTGCCTCCCTTTTTCTGTGAGATTTCTCTGTCAGGCTCTGGCAGTGACCAGGGAGCTGGAGTGATGGAGAGCAGGGTGATGGAATCAGAACCATTTAGGTGGAAGAGAGCCTTAAGATCATTGCCTCACCTGTCTTGTCTCAAATTGCCTTTTTCTCCCTTCAATTCATCACCAAACACTTGATGTAATTTTCCCCTGACTTCTCAGGGCACAAGGCAACTGGACAGCTGGTCAGACACAGCCTGCTACCAGCCTTATCACAGCTTTGGGACAAGTAGAAAATTAAAATCATTTTTATAAAGGGATTGTCCCCTTCGTAGAGAGGGATAAATGGAGAGGCCTGTTGTCCTGGATCAGGGGGAGAGGGGAGAGGCTGGTGAGTGCTGCCAGCTCAAGTGTTCCTATATGGGGATGGGGAAGGGCAGCAAAGAGAGACCAGAGGCACCTCTGTGCTCCAAAGCATCACCAGGAGCTGAACACCACTTGTAAAGCCTGTTGCAAAGTGAAAAAGAACATCAAGCAGCAGGTGTTGGGGCACAGCAGCACTGGGAGATCAGCCATGCAGGTTTTCCATGCATCCTGTGGGAACTTGGAATGCACGCTGCAGTTTTGGGGTCTCTGTCACCAGCCCCCCAAGCTCTGTATTTCCCACTTGTCTCTCACCTACTCTGCAAGAGATGGATTTAAAAAAAAAAAATTGAAAAAAAAAAAAAGGTTTGTCCAGCACCCTGCAGAAAATCAAGCCCTGGTAGAGAAACCATCCCCAACTTAACAGGGACTGGCAGTCCTTGCTGTTCCCAGATGCTGGGCTCGGAAGCATCTCAGGCTGACTTATCTGAGTGGCCACAGACCTCCCCAGAAATAAATGTCTGCCTGTGTGAGCGATGGCTTCCAAACTCAGCTCAGAGAGTTTTACGATGGGCTGAGCCTCCTGTGAAGCCTCACCAAGGCAGCTCTTCATTGTTATATGGCTGGGAGGAAACGGCCAAAACGCTCACTGCAGAAATCCAAAAGTTTTCCAAGAACAAAATAAAAAGGGAAAACAAAGAAAGGATTTAATATGCTGCCCACAACTGCCTGGAAAGCTCAGTGATTCAATTCCAGAAGCTGCTCACAGGGAGGGGGGATCGAAGGCTGAAAAGGCAGGAGGGAGCAGTGGTCACTTATCTTCTCAGGGGGTAAGGGATGGGGGGTGCACAGCTCACAGATAAAAGCTCATGTTTCATGTTTTTATCAGTGCTGTTCCTCTGCTTGCTAGCCCAAGATTACCAGGGATGGAGGAGGAGCACAAATCTTAAAAGCAACACAGAGCTTGATTTTTTTTAATGAAACGAGTAACTTTTAAAAAAGGAAAAGCAGACACAAACCCCTCTGCAGCCCCCCCAGAAGGCCGTGTGTGTGTGTGTGTGTGTCCAGCCCGTGTGGGCAGCGCTGCATCCCACAGTCCTGGCAGGAAGCACCTTGGCAGCCACCCTGGCCCCAGCCCCGGCGCAGGAAGGGCAGAGCCATTTCTCACTGACAAAGGAAAACAAGTCCCAGCCCTCCCCTCCGGAACCAGGAGGGCAGAGGCTGCTCCACCTGCTCCGCTGGCACATTTGGGAGCCAGGCTTCACCTCCTGACATGGCCATGGCAGCACATCCTCCCCCTCCATCCACCAAATGTTGTGGCTCGCCCCAAGCTCTCCTCACTGCAAACCACAACGTGGGGCAAACAGAATTGCACAGGTCCCTCCACAAATTTAGTAGGATTTGGATTTAATTGCCACCTTGGCTACATCCCAAAGCTGCACACACAGCTCAGCCAGGAGTCTCCATCCTAAATAACACCGCAGCAGTTGAGGGTGGATCTTCCCACCAACAGCTCAGACTCTTTTTTTTCAGTTTTCAACCAGCTTTCCATGTCCAACACTCATCCTGCCATTATTGCTACGGAATGTGGGCCAGGGGGGCAGGGGCTCAATCAGGTCAGTTAGGTCACTTACCACCAAATACAGCATGGTGTACAGGGAGAAGGACGCGTGCCCAGAGAAGAAGGACTTCCTGCAAAACAAAGCAGGTGCTCAGAACAAGCCAGTATAATCCCCAATATTATAATTTTCCCTATAATACGGTGACTTGTCTGCGGTGTCTGAGGGTGCCAGACCAGAGGGACCCACAAGCCCCAGTTCTCTGGGTTATAAAACCCCTGTTATCCACCCTGCTCGCTGCTGAGGCAGAAAGCGAACGGATGGACAGGATGCTCACATTGTTTGTCCCTTCCTGGCCTACTCATGGGACAGCAGTTATTTCCAGAATAACCCAATAACTCATCATCTCGCCTCAAATAACTGGGAAACCCTAAAGAAATGAGAAGAGAGCAACTTCTCTGGGGTCTTATTTGCAGCATAAGGAATGTGCCCCTGGAAAAGTCAAAATTGGGCATCTGATGGATGTGCTAGAGCTCCAAGGGGAGGCACTGGCAGCTCTGCCTGTGTGGTGGAGCCTTTCCTGAGGAGATCTGCTCTGCCACACAGGACAGCTCAGGCTGCTCACCATGAGCTCAGCTCTGGGGGTGAATTCCCACAATGACCAGCAGCTCAGGGAAACAATAGTGCAGGAGTAAAGAGAAAGGAAAAGAAATGTTATTCAGCTGAGTGCCACACTTCCCAAGGGAAACTGCTGGTCACTGGAAAATGGATTTATGGCCTTCACAGAAAAAGCAGCATTTCATAGAATCCTAGAATGGTTTGTGCTGGGAGGGACATCAAAGACAATCTCACTCCACCCCCCTGCTATGGGTAGGGACAGCTTTCACTATCCCAGGTTGTTCAGACCCCCATCCAAGCTGGCCTCGGACACTTCCAGGGATAGGGCATCCACAGCTTCTCTGGGCAACCTCTTCCAGTGCCTCACCACCCTCACAGGGAAGAATTCCACCCTAATATCCCATCTAACCCCACTCTCAGTCCCAGATTTGAGTCCTCTATTGCCAACAGAGAAACCCCAGTCACATTCAGCGGCAGCAACCCACGGCTTTTTTTGGGGTGCCACGGGCTCTCACCTGGCTTCCTGGACCCTGCTGTCGCTTCCCCTGCAGGTGTAGTTCTGGATGTAAACTCCCTTGGCGCAGTTGATGGTGGAGAAATCCAAGTCGCAGACAGCCAGGAAGTGCGGCCGCAAGCGCCCGACGGACACTTTGGCAATGTCTGTGAAGGACTGGCTGATGGCACAGCCGAAAACAAAGCAGCCCACTTGCTTGTAGAGAGCTGCCACGTAGGGGTTCTGGATGAAGGACCGTGACTTTTCCTTCAGGTAGTGGATGCGGTAGAGCTCTCCCGTTATGATCTGCGAGGGAAGCACGACAGGGAGGTTGGAGAGGGGGAGAAAAGCGCTGTGCAAAAAGCAGGGATGGGGGTGAATGTGGGGCTGAGGCAGCTCTGAGATCTCAAACCGGGAGTCTGCTTCTCCAGAGAGGAAGGAGAACCCATGGCCCAGCATCTCTCCGCTCTCCTCACTCTTCCCTCCCTGTTGTTTATGGAAAAATCCAATAAACAAAACAAAAAAGGGGTGGATTTCGGGTTAGCGCCTTGGCATATCTTTGCAAGAGTGAAATAACACCCCAGCAGAGTGGGAAAAGAAAATTGACATAAACCAGATAAAGAATTAGTGTGTGTTGGGAAGGAGTGGCCAGACCCACTACCCTCTTATCAAACTGATTTTGGAGGAAAATGAACACACAGCCTGCTTATCTTCCTCTCTTAAAATCATTGACACAACAGGGGAAGAAACAGAAAGCCCCAAATTTTTCAGATTCTGGCCCAAAACTTGCTGCCAGCAGACGCCAATTCAGACCTCCCAAGGCCTCCATAAAGTCCAGCTATTTTGGGGCATTTCAAGGGGTCTTGCCATCATATGGCAGCAGATTATGTTTTTCTTGTGTCAGGGGTGCTGAGGTTTGACAATATCACCATAAATCACTGTCAGGGAGCAGAGGACCCAACTTCTCACATTCAGGACTCTTAAAAGGCAGGTTAATGAAAATCAGGCTGTGAAATGAAGTCCAAATGTCTCACCTCTCCCAAAGAGCCAAAGGTTTAAATTGTTCTCCGTCACGCTACACACCTCCATTTTAAGCTCCAGATTTACAGCTTTAGGATTTCATTCATTACTCTAAATGTTTTTATACCTGAGTAATAAATCGAGGCAGGGTTGGCTTTTTTTTTTTTCTTTGGATGTCCCCTTGTCCCTGCCTCTCTGTAGTCACGGGGACCGTGATATGTAAAATTAACTGTCAGGAAAAATGCCTTCATGTTAATCCCTTTCTGGAGCAGCCAGCAATATTCCTCCCGGCGTGGCAGCCTGCCAGCCATAAGCAGGAGACGAGGCTCCCCTGCCCACCTTTTTTAAAAGCTTGGCACAACCTTTGGAAACTAATAAACTGGAAAAGTATGGCAATTAGACTAAGAAGAGTTGAAGCTGTATCATTGTTTGAACTCACTCGTACCAGGGCTTGAAAAAACAAAGGTTGACTTAAGGCAGCTGAAACTGCAGCTAAGCAGGCTTCATCAAAGAGAGATAAAACTGCAATCACAGAAAATAAATACCAGGCTAGAGCAGGCTCTGCTACCACACACAGAAATGCTTTGAGTGGCTGCACAACCATTTGGGGTTTACATGTGACAGCTCAGACTTCCTCCTGGAAATCTGGTAGTGACCAAGACTTGTTTAGGGAGCTGCAGCTAACTGGCTTCAGCATAATTTTAACCCTCACAGCCTCCAAAGACCATGGTTTATCTCCGTTTTGGACCACTTTCCAGCACAAGCTGCCTGCCAGGCAATCTACTGGAGTGAGGTCTGCAGAGGGAGGTTGTCCTAGATGGACACAGAGGCTCCTGCACGAGGGCAGGTCCACTCCCAAAAGCCTAAATTCACAAGGAGGGGAGCTCTGAGGCTCAAAACTCATGGCTTTCACAGAGGGAAGACCAGACAAATTGAGGATGATATCTGATACTGGGAGATGTGCCATTACTGCAAACTCACAAACAGAGCCACACAAACCTGAGGCCCTGGCCTGGGAAAGGCATGTGACCATTTTAAACAGGGACCAACAAAAGTCTGGGGATTAATATTTTTCTCTCACCGTTGGTGGTCTGGGTAATTGCACACATGTAGCAGATTGTAAATTGGAGCCTTCATTCCCTCACTAAAATGCTGCTGGGTGCCCAGGAACTCTCCCCAGTTAGTGAAAGCCATGGATCAACTTAATGAGAAGCTAAAAATTGGGTAAACTTGGCTTTTTGGCAGTGCTGTCCCAGATAAAGCAGGACGGTGAAACACTAATGCAGCACAGATGTGCACGGACTGGAAGGACATCTTGAAAAGAAAACAAGTTTTAAAGATATCCAGCTCTTCTCATGCCTTGCACTCCTGGCGAGCCATCCACATGGGACATGTGCCATTCCCAGGTGATGGGCACAGCTCCCAGGGACTGGTGCACATATTTTAGAAAGTTCACTAGAGAGAAGCCAACATCAAACTCTTCTGTCTGTGAATGCTTTTTGCAGACTTTCAGCTGTCAAGCCCATCTTACTGTTATTATAAGGTACCACCAGCAATCCAATTAGCCTGTAATTACTTTTAGAGCTTTTCTAGCCACTTGCTTTTGGTGTAACGTTCCCCGTGCTAATCACATTGCAGCATATCACCTTCGACTGTAAAACAACCAGCTAATCCAGCTGTGTAACTCAGATCACCTAGCAAATTAATTATATTAGGAATTTTTCATAGCCTTTCAAGACCTGTCAGGTATGGGGACATGGGACCATGGCAGTGGTACCTCCTACAAGGCTCAGGAAGAGGAGTGTCACCTTCCCCTGGCCATCCAAGGGACCACCAACATCAAATCAACCACCTTCCAGCAGGAAGAGCAGTCAGGAGAGGTGTGAGAGTGCATAGCCCAGAGGCATGAGCCTCTCCAGTGTCATCTGCATGGAAGCTTGCCTGAAGTCAGTAAATACACAGATATTAAAACCAAATGCATATCCTCTCCCATCCTGATGGAAGCAAAGGTCTTGCCTCTGCCGTTTACTTAACAAACTCTCTGGGTGTCCTCAAGCCACTTAAAACATGACCTGGACCTTCTCACCCCAGGCTAGGCTGCCTGTGACGCCACGTAAAGCGAGGGCGTGAAATTTTGGCTGCCTCACCCCAAAAGCCAGCTCTCTGGAAGTGCTCAGAACCACTGCCCTGCCTTCCAAAGGCAAGCAAAGGGAGCAGAGTCAGTGCTCTGTGGATTTGGAAGGAATTCCTATTATGCTACAATAATTCTGGTATCTGGGTTACATCTGAAAAAGGAGGTCAGGCTGACTTGAATTTTCCACGCAGGCTGCCATAGCAAAGAAATCTGTTGCTTCAGTTCCTCGTTAGCCCTTTGTGTCACTCAACAGCAAATAACTGAGCTTTTGAATTTACCTTATTAAGTTACTTTTGTTGTGGGCACAGTGAAACCAGGGCAGAAACATCCAATTCTTTGGGGATTTTCTTTCTCTTTTAATTGACCTGCTATTTCGTGGTAGAGAGCTGATGGATCACATAGGCAGCTGATTATGTTTCCAGTTTCTGTTCCAACTCCTGTATTTGCCACTGCCTCATTAGGGATCAGAAGCACACTCTGCATGGAGCTGGCGTGCCGATAGACCCGGCAGTAATGAGAAAATGAGAGGCTTTTTCATTTCATTTTTATGGCTTTTCCACACTCGGGGGTCATTCACCTGCGGGGTGAATTCTGCTCTGTTTATAGAACTGGGGGCCTGGCACCTTTTGGGTTTGTTGTGGGGAGGGAGGGGGCAGAGGGACAGGGCAGTTTTGGGGACCTACTTTGCTGAGTGAGTGTACGTGGTCAGGGAACGATGGAGAGATGAGGAAATAATGGAGATATTCACATCACAAAGCAGCAAGGCTGAGGATGGGGTATTTAGCAAAGCAGGCTCTGTGCCATCCCAAAATATCTATTGCCCACAACATTCCATCTAGAAGGAAGGATGAAAGGGGAACAAGTGCTCCTGACCTTTCCATGTCCAACCCTCCCAGCTGAAGGAAGAAGAGGAAGGTGGCATCTCTGGGAAAGCACCTGAGCTGTTCTGGCAGCAGGTGAGAAGGAAAATGTAGGTACTTTTCACAGGGGAATTTTGTTTTAGCTGGAAGTGTTTAAACAACCAGGAGACAGCTCTTGTCTTCTGCCCCACACCAGGCACATGCTGGCATAAGGAGGCTCAGCTCATGGGCTGAGTTCTGCTTTTTGGCTGACAAATAAAGCTCTTGCTGTGCAATCATTTCCTTGCACAGCTCTAGAAAAACTGGCAGGGGAAGGAAAATGAAGAGGCATTGGGAAGGTGGGGCATTAACTACTTTTGACAGCGAGGACTCTGGGAATATGCTCCCCATGGAAGGTTTTAATTGTCTTTTAAAAATGGCTGTAATATGCAATCTCTTAAAAACCTAATACTAACCTGTTAAATTTTCCAGGCACTGGTTAGCTGAAAAGATGTATCCTTTCTTTGTTTTTTAAAGCTTATAAAATAGGCAAATACCAAGAGTTATTTGAATAGGGACAAACCATGCCAAGTCTTTACTGACACTCAAGTGTTTTTGCCTCTACTCTGAACTCCTACTGGAGGGTGAAAAAGTTCTCGGGAAGCTCACAGACTTGCCCAAACAGCTTTGGACCTGTTTACGGGCTTCAGGAGTAATCTCATTCCTCTCATTACAAGCTTTCATTTGTAAATGTTTGCGACTCCACGTTTACAAAAGTCAAACAATCGCACAGGAGATGTGCACCCGGCAGATAGCTTGGCTACATTAGCAACACAAAGAGGTGCCAAAAACCTCCACCGGGCCAGAGGAGGAGGTTCTGGAGGTGGGGCTTACCGCGAGGATGGCGATGAGGATGCCCGCAGCACACAGCACCGCGTCGTTGATGGTCTCCACGTTCTTCTGCGGGTACCTGATGCTGTCATCGTCGCAGTAGAAGCCCCTCTGGTAGGGCTGGATTGTGCTTGTCTCGATGATGAGGAAGGGCAACCCGGCTAAAGAAAGGGAGACAACAACCAAACCCATCAGCAATATAGGCAAACACAAGCAGCTCACAAAAAAACCCCCAAGACTCAACTAGAAAAGCCCTTGCAAGCCACGCATCACCGTTCCTGGTGCTTTTCTTTTCGGATAGCTATCTTTCCAAAGGGAATAGCATTGGGATTTGTTTTTCCAAGCTGGTCTTGCAGGGAAAAAGCATCTCCTCTGTTATGGTTATCAGATGTCTGCGCAGCCTGGTTCCAGTTAAGCCCTGTGCGCTGCAAATATTAACTTACAGGAACAGACCCCTGGAGCAATCCCTCTGCAAAAGGCCATGAAAACCAATCTGGCACTTTCCTCCGGGGAGGGCCCGATGTTCTTCCGAGCGCCCCAGGCAGCGCAGCCCAGAGCTGTGCAAACAAACAGGGCAGGATCGAGTATCCGCAGGGCTTCTCTCCTACCTGGCCAGCCCAGCTACTCTCCATCCCCACCGCTTCCCTGCATTTGAAGCCTTCCTGGACTCACTCCTCTTTGTGTTTACAGGGTGTACTGACAGCTTTCTGAGAGTGTTTGTACCTACTAATGCAGCAATCGTGTGCTTCGAGCATCCACCCATGCAAGGACCAGCCCATCCACAAAAACCAGTGAACTCCCATCAGAGCCTGTTCACCTTCAGTCACAATAAAGCCACGTGAAATCTGGGTTTTAAATACTATCTGTGAGCCTTCTGTGCAGGATTCCTGTGTCTGCACATCTTGGCCGGATCTTTGCACCGGACACGGAGCAGATCTGCTCAAGAACGTGGGTGAGGACACACAGTACGGAGGAGACACCTGGAAACTGCAGCACATCCATAAATCCATGGTTTTGTAAGTTTTTCAGAGAAATACAGCACTGCCTCAAACCTAGAAGGGTGTTTCCCAGCCACAAAGTCAGCGTGGGCAGGGCACCCTCCTTCCCTCTGCCTCAGTTTCCCCATCCATCTGTGCTGTTAAGCCCATCATCAAGAGGAGCACTACATCCCCACAAAACCAAGCCCCAAATTCCCTGAAACCCACGTTCACAGTAAATCACAAGCCACAAGGTACAGGAAACCCTCCTCCCACTTGCAGAGCGAAACCCAGGTAAGGGGGAAAACAAATGCACAGTGGTTACAGCTGTCCTTGGGCCAAGACAACAGGTCTCACACCCAGATCCTACAGAAGGCATTAGGGAATACTTGTCGACCACTAACTTGCTTAAGTATCTGTGGGTTTGTTTACACAGCTAGAAGTCAAAGACATCAGAGGGTTTTTCCTTCTAAAATGAATAAAAATAATAAATAAAAAATGAAGCGCTGTTGGGTCTGACCCAAAGCTGTCCACAGCACATTTGTAGTGAGCACCACCTGCTAGATGTGATTAGCCAGGGCACCATCCATGTCGTTCAGAAGTGTCATCAAAATAATGTTCCCCCTGCTCTCCACATGAACCACTCTCTGGATTTCACTTTGTGCAATCCACTTTGGCTCCTTTTCCTGTATGTTAATGGGTTTGCCTGAGCCAGGATTACTGCAGGGTTTTGTTAGTCTTAAGAAAAAACTCCATCACCTGTGAGCAGGGACAACACATACCAAAGTAAAATTTTCAAGTACCCAGTACTGGACTACTCCACTGCTCAGGACCCCTTTGAGATCCTCTCTAAAAACCCTGGAAATGGGTTATTTGCAAGTTCTGGGCCCCGAGCTGCTTGGCAAGGTGGGACAGTTTCCACCACATGTGTGAACCAGCAAGGAACAGTTTCAGAACCGCCCGCCCAGCTCAGATTTGGTAAATAAAATCGGACATCTCGTGTGAATCCAGCTGATCTTCATTCCACGATTTAACCGTTCTGATGCCCAGCCAGCTTGGCCCCAAAAGCCTCCCTCTGGTGCCAGCAACCCCGTTTTAATAGGCCACTTAAAAAATCCTTAGGTTTCCCGATGAGGAATGGCAGGGGGAGAAGCGCTAACGTCGCTGGGCGCGATCCGGTTTCACGCGCGCCCGGAGCGGCGGCGCGGGGTTGAACTCGGGGAGTAGACACACCACGGTTACGTGGCTCATTGTTATTCCTCCAGTTCCTCTTGTTAATGGCTTTCACATGACAGGTCTGTAAAACACATGTTCCCACAGACAATAAAATACATCTGAAAGCTAAAACCGGCCCTAAAAAAAAAAAAAAAAATTGAAAAAAATTAAAATAATAAAAAAAAGACAATAGCGTTCCTATATATTCTGTGAACCCAGGAATAATAAAGATTTGCTTCCCCTTCATTCGTTGAGCAGCATGGGGTAGTATTTCCATGTCTCAATTATATGTACACTTACCACAGCTATAATAAGAGCATAAGTGACCTATACGGGACGCATTTTCATAAAGCACATAGGCATAGTTTGGAAAATCCGATGGGTTTGTTTTCTCTCCTACAAACTTGTGGTTTAGTGGGATATTGCCAATCAAGTCTTGATATTTTTCCAGCAAAACACTAACCTCAGATTGCCTTTTTTTTTTTCCCTTCCCCTTTTTTTAACATGAGAAACATAAACACACTCCCTATAACTGAATGAATATTACTTAGAAGACATAACATGTCCTTGATTTTGAGGGTTGGGTGAGGGGCTGCTCTTCCACCCAAGGAATGGAAGACCCCAGCCCATGGCAAACAATAAATTGTGCTCAAGATGGCTCTTCTGCCATGAGGTTATTTCTCAGAGGATGGGTTGTCTGAGGGACTAGGTCACCACCCACATTTTTTTTTGGCAAGGGGGTTCCAGCACGGAGAAATCTGTAGTGGTGCCAAAAGGCCACCAGAGCATAGGCTTTGCAGAAAAAACACTGCAGAGGGAAGTCTGGAAGAAGATAGAAAATCAAATGCAGAGAGAGATGCCTTTGGGATCCCTCAACAAAACACCACAGAGACATTATTCACACTAGGAGATCTGCCCGAGGCAAAAGGATCCAGAAGTGGGGCTTACAGCCCACACACCTTGGAAATGGGAGCCAATTAGAACAGTACTGTGAAGATGGAACATCTGGCCTCATCACCTCTCCTGCCCCAGTCTGCCTTTCTGACTCAGCATTTTAATAGGGAATTCAGACTGTGCAGTGATTTGGATCTACGGATTCAACAGCTGAACCCCACCAAGGTGTTAAGTCTTTGACCTGCACCACTTCCCATCCCTACACACAGTACTAAACTACTGAGGACACAAGAGGTTCATTTCAGGAAACAGTGACTTGCACTGAAGTGAGTGACAGATGTACAGGGCAGGCAAAACAATTACACTGATTTTGGGGATGGTCAATTTTCTCCAGAAATGGTCCCATCTGGTCATTCTGTCTGTGGGTACAACTCACCTCACATGCAACTGCAAAATCTTTAGGAACACTGCAGTACCTCTTAGAACTGGTATCTCCACGCTGAGAAGTGACACAGCAGCATGTGGACCGTGTCCTAAAGCATGGACACAACACTGGCACATCCAAAGGGACCTGTGCAACCAGAGAAGGGCTGCAATCCCCATCTCACAGGAAACTAAAGCACAACACAAAGGGATTTGCTTTTTCCAATGTAATAAAGGTGAACGGAGCTGAAATTACCTTCTCAACTGTAACATCCTTCACAAGGTGAAGGAAAGTTTCTTTTCCTTGTGCTACGGGGATTTCTTGCTTTAATAACAGAACAAGGAAACCCCAACCACAAGCTTTTATCCAGCTATGCTGCAGGAGATCAAACACAGCTCCAAACCGTGAGCATAAGAGAAATCTCTCGGGGACTGATCTTGCCCCATCCAAATGGGCTCAGCCCCGCTCTGAGCAGCACAGAGCAGGTGTGGACACTAAGGAATTGTGTGAGGCACTGCGGGATGCTGTGGGGCTGGACATTGAAAAATGATGTTGCTTTTGTTGGGAGGAAGTCCAAGTGACTTGGTGACCTCTAACTGCTGGTGTCCTATGCTAAGGTATTTCAGAGCAGGGTTTAAATTTATTTGTCTTTCCATCTAATAAAGCCAATTGAGTTTGGAAATCAAGCACCAAGGAAAAAAATATTCCTTTCTTTGGTCAGCACCTTTATTAAGAGGCACTTAATAGGCAATAATCCTGGGAAGGCTGGCAGCTTGAAAGCTAAAACCCCACCACTACGCCTAAACAAAACCCCCGTGGTACTCTCTGACCAGCTTGAAATGTACATAAAAATCAAAGGCAGGAGGAAAAAGGGCTCTGTGTTGGGTACAGCACTTTGAATCTCAGAGTCTTTGAAAAGTTAACACTTGTGCAGATTTAAAGGGGGAAAAAAATTTAAAAAGGGGAAAAAAATTTAAAAAGGGGAAAATAATTTAAAAAGGGGATAAGCTTTCGTTGGCCACTCATCAAAAAGCAGAGGGAGCGGAAGGCAAGAGGCATTTGTGCAGTGACCCACCCAGGCCACTCTCATCTTCCCAGCCCAGCCTTCACCTTTGCACCAAATTAAACACCATCACCAGCTTTTTCTCTTTAAACGTCTGGTTTTGATGGAGTTCAGGTTTTTTTTTCCATTAAATCTTTGTTCTTTCAACCCTGCAGGTCCCCTGTGGGATGTTGCTGGCTGTCTCAACAAAGTCATGGTAATTTCTAACAAGCATTCCATGATGCTTCTGCCTGCCACTGTCCAGGCCTTGGGTGTTCTTAGGGTTTCACTAGATTAGACATCTACCTTAATA
The DNA here is from genome assembly GCA_013399225.1 of Rhipidura dahli. Lineage (NCBI taxonomy): Eukaryota > Metazoa > Chordata > Aves > Passeriformes > Rhipiduridae > Rhipidura > Rhipidura dahli. Next base: position 1,293,208 of record VXAC01001028.1, read on the forward strand.
AGTGAAAAAAACATTAATTAATTTGGCAGGGCTGAGTGGGGTATCTAATTCCTCACTCAAGCCACACTCTGTAAATATTTGGGTACCTACAAGAGACAGGCTTTCTGTTTGAAGTACTTAGTGGCTGATCTTGGGTACATACAAACCTTATTTGGGTTACAACATTTGTACGTATTTAAAAATGCATATAAACTAGATTAGCCTACGCTAGGCTTTTATTGGGGTTTTAAAAGTTGGCTTCTCCAGCTTCCAGAGAAGAATTGCAGCACTGCAAGGCCAGCCTTGGCAACTGCTGCCAGAGCGAGCAACTCCTGAAGCCAACTTACACTGTACTTGTATATATATGTACATAAATATATAAATAAAATTTAATAACCCAAAGAACAGTATTTCCACATTTCTGCCATATCAGGCATGTGCTGTCAATCAAAAACAGAGCCCAGCTCTGCACCAGCCCTGGGTGTATCTGAAGGAATGGTGGGAGTCTGGTCAGCTAAAAAAATAATCTCAAGGGGGCAGATCCCCAGCCCAGTGTCAACCAAAATCAGGATCCTACTGCAGCCTGGACTGAGCCATTAAATTTGGATTTTTAAAGGTCTTGAAAGCAACAACAGTGATGTGCCTCCATCCCAAAGATTTTTAACTGAATCTGGATACTTGAGGACCATATATTTTCCAGGACAAGGACACAATTGGGCCAACCATCAGCTCTGGTATTTTATTACCTGCACAATCTTAATTGTTCTTCACCTTGATTCCAGCAGTCCAGCAGACTGATCTGTGCATCTGCCTGTATTTTGGAAACACATCTAATATCTTTGTTTGCAAAACAGATTCCCATTCAACTCTATTACAGTTCCACTACTCTCAGCTACACAGACACATGAGGAGAGAAAATTCTCCACACAAACAAACCCTAGACTTTACAGTAAAACAGGTACCTGCTTTAGAATACTAAGGAACCGATAAACAAGGATCAGTATATACTGCATTTCTCTGATTTGACCTGTTTGGAAAAGTTCTAGGACACGATGGGTTGGTTTCCACAAAAAAACAAAACAAAAAAAAATTAGTTAATTCTCTACTTGCTGTAGGTTCATTCATGTAACTCCCATGAGCATTTGCCTCATCTATGTTAATCTGTCTTGTGTCCATCCTATCAAGAGAATGACAATTGTGTCCACATTATTATTTATCTTTTTTTTCAGCCAAATCATAGGAACTTCAAAGCAAACCTCACCATTTTAAGCCCACCAGATGTTAGAGTCCAAAAGACTTCCTAGTGGGCAAGACACAGGTTCATTTTGACCTAGATGATGATACTTTCTGGGTTCTTACTTTTTTAGGGTTTTGTTTGTTTTTGGTAAGAACTGGTTAATCAGGAACACTGGGTAAAATGTCTTCTCATGCCTGCGACTGCAACAGCAAACAAGAAGAAAGCCAAAAATATTTATTTTCTATATGGACAACCCCATAATATCGATGACCCCAGGCTGCAGAGGTATTTGAGAAGTGCCTTTAAAAGGAACCAAAGGTGGTGTTGGAAACTACAGGTGTCTCTGCCTGCTGCCCAAACCCATCCCTGAAGTGTCCAAGGCCAGGCTGGATGGGCTTTTGAGCAACCTGGTGTAGTGGAAGGCGCCCCTGCCCACGTCAGGGGGGTTGGAACAGCACAAGGTTTGAGGTTCCATCCAACTCAAATCATTTTAGGATTCCATGATATTCATCCTTGTGGTTAATACCCCCCTGTGCAAGCTGGAGCAGATTGATTGACTCAGCCATCCTGGGAGAATATTATTATAAAAAGATTCTTGGTCACAGATACTTTAAGCCAAATGCCAAATTATCCTCTTGCACTACAAATTCCTCTGGATTCAAAACCAAGACTAGAAGCACTTCCTCATGTGGCTGGAGCACAATGTGCCAGCCTCACGCTCCAAGAGCTCCAGATGGGCAGGAATGCTGCCACTGTTGTTTTCTGGGAGAAAAAGTGCTTTTAGTGCATATCTGTTACCTATTTTCAAAAGGTAAGGACCACATACAAAGGGAGAAAGAGAAGGGAATTCTACGAAGAGCGTTAAGTTGTTCCTCATGGGAGTTTGGCATGAGCTGATGCATTGAAAAGCCTTTATATTAAAGTGCACATACATTTTCAATACCTAAGAATGCATTAATAAGAACAAAAGGTCTTATCCAAGCCACAATATGCAGGTCCATATAAAATTCTGCATTTGTGGGGTAAAAGAGATTTAAACCAGACTGGCCAACCAGCAGATTTGGAGAGGGTGAATGTCAAAGACATTACCAACAGGAATCCAGAGCCAGCTCCAGCCAAACATGATGGAAAGAGCAAATTTGGAGAGGGTGAATATCAAAGACATAACCAACAGTAATCCAGAGCCAAACTTGATGGAAACAAAACCATCATTTCACATTGTCAACAGCAAGGAATAAAATGCAACACCCATGAAAACCCCAAAGCGCCAACAGCTTTTGAGGCACCTCTGCACATCCACGTCCTTTGGAAGTCTCACAGATATGACAAACCTGACCTAGGATGACCCAGCTTAAAGAGAGGGGAAAAATGACAAAAAAGAAAACCAAGATGTGCCTCTGAACTCTGCAATGGTGAAGGCAAACAGCTCGTGTGAAAAACACGCTGTGGTGAATGTCATGTTTTCAATTACAAATGGAGTGAGCAGGGTTTGCTCTGCTGGTCAGCAGGGTTTGGAACGAGCTTCTCACCACCACTCCTCTGGGCTCTGCCTTCGAGGAAGGGCTTGGGCCACTGCCCAGACCACTCCCCAGCCCCAGCAACACTCCACACCCCGCTTCTTTTGGGGGGAATCTGAGAGATTTCCGCCGAACTGATGGAAGGGTGAGCAAAGCAGTTGCTCCCCTTCATCCCCACCATCCCACTGGCTGGGTGAACCCAAATATTTCCCCACGTAACAACAATTCTGTTCTACTCATACAGAATCACAGAATGATAGAAAGGATTGGGTTGGAAGGAACCTTAAATATCACCTAGCTGCAGCTCATGGGCAGGGATGTCACCCACTAGATCAGGTTGTTCAGGGCCCCATCCAACCACTTCATCACCTCTACTCAAGAGGAAAACTTTGTGAGCTGCAGGTGCTGTTTTAATACATAAGATAGCAAGCAAAAATTCCTTATCTCAGCTTCATGCCCCCAAAGGCCCCAACATACAAACCCTGGTTTCTCCTCTTTGCATGGCCACCCCAAACCGTAACAAGAACAGGTGGAAATACAGAACTGTAGCCAGTGTAATGCAGTCAACAAAATTCTATTACTTTTAAATGAGTAAGGACACAAAGAATATGAAGGAAAAATGAAGTTAGTTACCCTGGTCAGCATTAGGTCTCAAAAAAAAATTCATCAAACTTCATCACTGAACTACCCAAACATCTTCCTGAGCACCATGATCAGGAGGTGTCACTGTAATTAAGCACAATTCTGGGAGCAAGTGCCCCTGTGCAGGAGGCAGCAGAGCCCCTGGCCATAGCCCTGAGCCTGCCACCAGTAGCTTTTTGACCCAGTTCTGTCAATGTACCTATTGTAAATGCAAAATCCTTCTTCGGATTTGAAGCAGCAGCCACCTGCACAAATAAGGCTGGGTTATAACTCTGTAACCCAATACAAGCACTGGAAGCTTAAAAAGTTTGTATTCCAAAAAGCACTTCTGACCTCTTCCTTGAAAGTTCACTAATCGCTTTTAATTCATAATTTATTTCCTCTTAATATACCTGCTTTATGTAATACCCCCCTTCTCCCCCACCCCTTCCTCTCCTCCTTTCTTTTTTCTGGAAGTTCCCCAGGAGAAAATGGTATTACACAACTCCCTTGATTAACTGGAAATGAAGCTTTTCCCCCTCAGTAGTTGTGATTTGGTAGAGTTTCCAGGACATAAAGCACGGCCCAGAGCGCTGAAAGGCAGAGAGACGTGGGTGGAAGTGATCCAAAGGCCCTTAAAATGATGGGGGTTGATCTTGGTGGTCCCCAGAACAGAGCTCAGTCAGGCTTTGCCTATTTATCAATGGGTTAAAAGAAAAGTGTAATAATTACCATTCTTCTTGTTCCTCTGTATTTTGACTGCACAGAGGAGCATCCTAATGTACACATGATGCACTATATGATACAACTGAGACTGTGCTGGTACCTGGGTAATATTAAAAAAAAAAAACCACCAACATAAAAATCATGCTTCTAATTTTTAGGAGCAGCTTTGTATTACAGAAAAAGGAGACTTTGCAGAGGAAGGAGGAGGTATGACAACTGCTGCCTTGGCCATGTTGACACCTTGCTGCCCAGAGAAGTTTGAGGTACTTTTGTGGAAAGCAGCTGGGAATGGGGTATTTTGGAGGGAGGACATCACCTGCAGTGACAGAAGTGTCCACCTCATGCTGCTCACAAGGACCTACCGTGGTCCATCTGCCCCTGGATGAGATCTTATGAATTACCTGTGCCCCTGAAAGCCCAACAGATTTTTTTGGGATAGCACGGTTCTGTGCTGCACTCCATCTCGGACTTCTGGGTGCTTTTATCCCTCTGATATAAACTGAAAATTCTGCAAATCCAGTGTAATAGTAACACTGAAAACTTCATCCCTCTGTTCTGCAAGCCAGGGTGGGCACAGCCACTTTGTCACCCCAGCCCCTTTCCCAGGCACAGCCCAAACCTCCCCATTATGGCTGTGTTTTGCAGCCAGGTGACATCTTATAACCCTGTTTCTGTAAGGGACGGGATGAATTGGGCCACATCTGAATGGCACAGGCAAGGGCCAAGGCTCCATTCACACTGACTCGAGGGACACAACATGTACTGTGCCTTTTGAAACCAAAAATGGAGAACTCCCCGTTTCCATTTCCAGCCTCCTGCAACAATGCTGTGCCCTGCTGTCAAGGAACGTGTGAATAAATTGAGGAAAAAAGGTTAAAGAAGCCCAAGGGAATAGGAGTCCCTTTTTCTTTATTGCAGTTCATTTTGACAAAGGCTCTTCTGTTTCCTCTCCTCCTCCCTTTTTTTTGGGTTTTTTTTTTTGGAACGGCTTCGTGCCAAGCTGCATTATTCCTCTTCACCATGGTACTGCCATGAAACCTGCCTGGTATGTTTGCCTGAAAATCACAGGTTTTCATGGAAATTGTTTTTTATCTCAACAACTACTCCCTTTGTCACCTCAGAAAAGAAGAGAAGGGCTCAGGCTCAAATCCCATCCCAGCAACAAAGCATCCATGAAAAAGCACCACGACCTTCCCAACCCAGCAGCGTGAGGACCTGCCCTCCCAACAGGGTAGAAACCCTCCAAAAACCCTTTTACCACCTTGCTCAGAACACCAGTGCTACTGCAAACCCACGAGAGACACTGTGCACGGCCTCAGCTCGAAACACTGAGGGTTGGGAAATAAAAGCATCCCAATGGTAGGATTGCTTTGAAGTGTTTTTTAAGTGGAAATAGTTTCTTTTCTTGCAGACCATCGTGGCAACCAGAGCCCTCTGGCTCCCATCAGTGAGGCAGGAGCTCGGCAGCTCCTCAGGGGTGTCCTCTATTTCCAGCCTATTTACTGCTCTGTTGAGAAAGGAGCCTATAGATGCTCCAGTTCTCAGATTTGGGACTTTGGAGGGACTGGGTTATTCAACAAACCAACCCTTTCTAAGCACTGTCAAAGGAGTGATTTGATGCCTTTCAGTGCTTACCATACAAAACGCTGAAAGACCAGCGGGCTTCAAAAGCCGCAGGAGCGGAGCTGGAGTTTGGCAGGAGTTCATTAGCTGCCTGTGTCCTTCTGTGTGTGGCTTGTAATTACATGCAGACCTGGTGCCAACTCCTCATCTACTGAGGGGCACCAATTAACGTGCTGCTGGATGATTCACAGGTAGCTAACGTCGGGATTTATACACCTGGCGTGCCAAGTATCCCGTGCTTTATTATTATTATTATTATTATTGTTATTGTTATTGTTATTATTGTTATTGTTATTGTTATTGTTATTGTTGTTTTAAGCTGGCCTTTCCCCCCGCCACCTCTTTCCAAGATATCATACAAAACCAAGATTTTGGCAGTAAAATTGGGATTGTCCAGCCTGTTCCCAGGGCCACATGCTGGTGGGCCTGGTCCTGCTGACACTGTGTATCACATCTGCAGGGAAATGCACATCTCTTGGAGCATGGGCCAAGGGCTTGCAAGTTAAATCCCCTACTGTGTTTTCCCTTTGTAAAATGCAGAGATTTTCTGCTCCAAGGAGAAAAATTCTAAAACTGAGGTACCGTTTGCAGTCCATACTTGCCCTTCCTTCTTGCACTCTCTTACTCCTACAGGTAGCAAAACAGTAACAGCAGGAGCTGTAGCAGCAGCTGGGGGAGCTGAGAAAGCAGGTAACTAAAAAGTATAATTTATTTTTTGGAGGGGAAATGTACACAAGACTGACAAAAGATTAAAAAAAAAACCCACAACAAAAAAGAGCCTTTCTTTTCTTGCTTGAAATCTGCATCCCCTTGCCTCTCTTACTGGAGATCTGCATCCCTATGCAGCCAGCTGGCTGCCAGGGCAGCCCTTGGCAATTAAAACCTTGGTAAGTCAAACACAACAGCATGGAAGTGAGCCTTTTGTTTTCCTGCTTTGTCATTCCTGTCCTGTGTTTGATCCCAAGAAGATTTCTCAGGCCAGAAGGAAACCATGGGCCCAGTGGAGCATCTCGGCACTGACTGGGCACAGGTCTCCAAACTCACTGGTTTGCCACTGCTGATGGTTTCCCCACAGGGAGCATGGAGACCCAGGCCTCATTTCCTTCTGCTTGACTTTTTCTTTCCCAAAAATACTGCTCCTCAGCCCTGGGGGATAACAATTCCAAGAGGGCTGCAAGTACAACCCAACGCTCGCACCACTTTACCCTTCTCTAATAAACCTTTCACTGCATTTGACACGATACAGGTCTTGTCCAGCCACGAAAGCTTTCCTGCTTATCAGGAGAATTTTTAATCAACCAGCAGGGAAAACATGGCCTGACATTTTATTGCTTCCTTGTGCTTTGCTTTTAGACGTTTCAGTTTCTTCCAGCTTGTACTCTTGCTAATCTCTTTAGCCAGGTATCAGAGGAAAGCCTCAAGTTTTCCATGCCCACCAGCTTCCCGTGGATCACTTGCATCCAGAGCAGGCAGAGGAGCATGGGGGCAGTGGGGGATTTATGATGGGATGGGATGGGAGAAGAAGGCACCAAGCTCTCGATTCACTGCAGGTTCTGGAACGGCGTTTTGTCCTGGCCACAATTACAAAACAACAAACAACGTCTGTGGGGAAGGGTCATAAGAAGTTCAGCTTTCCTCTATTAAAACCATCTGGTGCCTATAAAAAACCCCAACTGGTTGGTTGGGATGGTTGGCAGCACCTCCTCCCTGCTGGGCTCTTCCTGGCACCTCACGGGAACGTGGTGGCACCAGAGGTGTCACAGCGAGGGACAGGGCTGCCATGGGAACGGGGGGCCTGGCAGACACACACACCCCACCTGCTGTGCATCCCTCCTGCTGTGAAAGGTGCCCCAGCATCCACCTCATTTCACTTCTTATCTGAGCCAGAACTTCTTTACGAGGTGCCTGTCCCCTCAGGAACGCCGGCTCCTGCCACAGTGCCCTCGGTGAGCCCCTGAGAGGGCTGAGCTTTCTGAGCAAAATAAAACATCCCCGTGAGGCCAGTGTGGGACCCTGCAAAGGGTTTCTCCAGGTCAACAGGTCCCCCTCCAGCACTGACAGGGATAGGCACCGCCAAACCTGCAGGGGATGGGAGCCTTTATTAAAAAAAAAAAAAAAAGCCTAAACCTCTCCTTTGTTTCCAACAGTAATAAAAAAAAAAGGGGGGGGAAAAAAAAAAAAAAAGAAAGGAGAGGAGAGGAGAGCTTACAGCCAGCTCCCCAGCCTGTAACACAAAACCAGGCTGCGCTGGGAAACCTTACACCACGCAGCATCCAGCTCATGTACTCCTGCTCTGCTCACCGCCTCCCGGATGCTTCCCCAAGCCCAAACTGCCCTTGAGAGAATCCAAGCCTCAGCCTCTGCTGAAAAGCCTCTTTGTTTGGATTCCCTTTCCAAATCAGCGTATCCTGAGATTGAACTCCCTTCCACCCCTCTGCAGGGCTTTTTTAATGTTGGGATGCCTTTGGCAGCAGCCAGATCTGCCAGCAGGTTTGCGGTCCCGGAATAGCGCCCAGCCCGCGGAGCTGGGGCACGCTCAGCGCAAGGAACTTTCTCCACGATAAAGGAGAGAAAGGCAGGGAACAAGAAAGTATTGCAGAATTACTTCAAAAGATCCTTTAATCATGAATTGTGAACAGAGGAGCTGAGCTCTCCTTAATTAAACAATGGCTTTAATCAGCCTTCAATAGCTGGCATTACTCAGAGGGTGGTGAGGCCCTAGCACAGGTTGCCTGGGGAAGCTGTGGATGCCCTATCCTTGGAAGCGTTCAAGGCCAGGCTGGATGGGGCTTGGAGCAACCTGGGATGCTGATGGAAAGTGTCCCTGCCCATGGCAGGGGGTGGAACAGGAAACAAGATGAGCTTGGAAGTCCCTTCCCACCCAAACCATTCCACTGTGTGACATTAGGGCACATCAGCGAGCTGACCATTTTGTCTTTCTTAAACTGGAATAACTGAAAGGAAATCAGACAAAGCATCAAAGAAACCCAGGCACAAGGTCTGGACCATAAAGCATCTCCAGGAGGCTCTGACTCCAAGTACTGCCATGAGCTTTCCACGCAGCCATCGCTCACTGAGGCACTCAAGGTGGACCTCAAGTCCACCACGCACTGTACACAGAAATAAAATGCATTTTCTTGCACTGCCCACTCTGTCTGCATGCTCAGGGCACAAGTGTGGTACTTCCATACAGCCCCTGACAGGCAATGGGGTCTCCTGTCTCTCTCAGGACTTGCACACGCCCCAAAATCCTGCATTCCCACAAAAGGCAGAGATATGGTGCTCCCAAGGAAGGACCTCTGCTCTAGCAATGACCCACAAGCACCCCCAAGGCAATTATTTCACCCCTCAGAGAAAATACAGCAGATCTTGCAGCAACGGAGTGTTAATGAAAACATCAGCCCAACACCTCACCTGACACTAAAAGTAAAATACCCTCTTCTCCAAAACCAGCCTCAGGCCCAGGACTTGAAGCAATTTCACAGTGGAAGAAGCTGTTTCTCCCTTGCAGGTAGCTCTTTAATCGAACTCAGTGTTACATCTTTCCTTGTGAAAGCAAAACCCTGAGCTTTAAGCAGGTGGATTTTCAGACTGTGGACCCAATACCTACTTGTGGCAGAAAACTTCAGTGAGAGCAAAAGCAAAGTACCTGTTGTTGTATCCACAATCCTGGTGTATCCCAAACACTACCCCACTTGTCTGGCAATTCCAAACACGCTGCATGCCCAGATTCTGCAGTGCATCTGAGAGTTTTCACACTGGGAAACTTCTTTGTGCCCACACTGATTTATCAAAACAGGCTTTCTTCAAAATGCTATCCGGCTTTTCCAAGGCTTTTGCAATTGACAAAGATTCACACCAGCTTAGTCAGAAAAATAAATGCCACAAAACTTCTCCTTTAAGGAAAAAAAAATCCAAACCACCCAACCCTCACAGCCCAATGCTTTAGAAATGCTTCCACATGCTAATCAGCCTCCTATTCAGTTCCAGACTGAATAGGACTCCAACAATGACAAAGAAATACGCTGAACCTATCCCACATTTCATCCCCTTCACTCAAAATGTTGCTGTTACCTTGGTTTTCAGCCGCTTTGTGGGAGCTGCAGCAGAATGACAGCTGCATGCTAAAGCTGCAGGGATGGTCAAGAAACCAGGAGTGCTGGATGAAAAAATATCTGGCCCAGATTATGTGGGGAAAAAAAAAAAAAAAGGAATTATTTGAGGAGATAGTAACTGATGCTGCAAATTTTCATGTGAGTTAATAAGAAAAAAAAACAAAAAAACCCCCAAATCCTCTACTGAAAGCACAGCCTCTTGTGGTCAGGCAGCAAAGGGAATTTTTTTCTCAGCCTGGCAAGTATGAGTAGGATAAAAGCCCCTCCAAGCCCTTCCCTTTGAGAATTTTCCATTTTTGTTATGTATTATCAACTGGCAGATGCCTTAGTGCAGCTTTTCCTCCATATCCTTAACCCGAAAAACTCCAGCTCTTATTCTGGGCAAAGGACAAGCCAGCTCCCGCTGCACTGGGGTGAATCCAAGGTTGCTTCCTTTCTCTGCAGAACATGGAAGCACCAGGACAGAGCCACCCAGGGAAGTTTTCACAGGAATTAGGGTGGGAAGCTCCAGGACAGGTGCACACATGCCCTAGGGACACACTCCAGCACAAGCCCTGGCACTCACAGCCTCCTCCACAGTCCCTGAGCATCTGACTCCAAGATCCTTTGGGGAGGCTGCTGATGGCCTGGCAGGACTGGCAGAAGCACTGGAGTTTGCAGCTCCAGTGGGGAGTTCAGGAAGGAATTAAGAGGTACCTCAGCAGCTCTGAAAGCCCCAGTGGGCACCTGGGTGCCTCTGTACTGGAAACACTGCCTTCAAAGCGTGCCCTCGCCGGGCTCCAGCGCCTGCCCACGCACGGAGGTGATGCTGCTCCCTCCTGCTCCCCGTCTCCCCAGATTAGAAACTCCCAGAGGCACAAACCTCCCGTGACGTGCCTGGGCAGAACCAAGGGCAGCACAGCCTGGCACAGGGATGCTCGATCCAGCACTTGAATTCAGGGAGAAGCAGCTCCCCAAAAAAGCAAGGGGCCATCTGATCGGTGATCAAAGAGCAGCTCCAGAAACCTGCTAACACCAAACTGATTCACAGCTATCGACTTCAAAGGAGTTCTGCTGCCTGCCATCAGCTCACCAGCCATCCAAAATTACTCCCTGAGCATCACTCAGAACAAATGCACCCAGTGGTTACTGACCAGACCTGCTTATCAGCATTTTACCACGCTGTTTGCGACTTTCCTTTTGGAAACCAGCACTTTAAAGGGTGGTGGGCCTTGCAGAAAAGCCTTGGAAGCCCTCAAAATGCTTGGGATGTGGGACTGGTTGTCACAGCTGCTGTGCTGCTACAAAGACCAGAGCAAAGACCTCGCTGTTAGCTGGGTGGGAACCATAACCAGGGCTGGGCTGGCTGCTCCTCCAGGCTTAAAGGAAATACCCCTCCAAAAAAAGCCATAAATAACCTGCTGAGTGTCAAGAAGACAGGAAGGCCAGACCGTTTGGCACATTGGCTTTCAAACTCAGTGCTTGGAGGATGTGACGAGGTCTCAGCTTCACACGAGCACACGTTGAACCAACAGCACTGTAATGAATATCTGCCTGCCTGGTCAGGCACAGGAGTACTGCTGGCTGGTCAGAAATGGCTCTCATCTTTTGTGATTTACAGCAAAAGCAGGTGAAAGCCAGATGAAGGATGTCAAGCAGCTCATTGCTGCCTTTGTGCAGCACCAGACTGACGCTGCTGGGAGATGGAAGCTCTCTGAAGAAGCATCATTTCTTTCAGGAGGGCTGGCTGCTCAAAACCACTAACCAGTAACCTTCACTCCTTCTCTTTAAAGCCATGGAGGGAAGAACCAGGCTGTTCTCAGCTCCAGCAGCCAGCAAAGGGGATGAGGCTGCAAGAGGTGCAGTCTGACCTCTGCAAGCTCCCGCAGCAGAGAAGGGCACCCCCGTGCCACAGCCACCTCTGGGCAAGGTCTGGGTGAACCCAGCAGTGCCACCTGCTCCAGCCTCAATTTTCTGGGCATCAGAGGCTATGCCCAGTGGGGTGTTTTATCAGGGAACCTGGAGGCACCTCCCAAGCTTATCAGTACTATGATCATCACACTTCCATGTCTTTCAGAGCAAGGGATGCAAAGCCATGGGAAAGTAGCAGAGGATTATGAATGCTCTCCATTGACTCAGTGTCACCATCACTGTCAGCTCTCTTTGGGCTCTGGCTGGCAGCCCCAGCCTGGCCCTGATGGAGGGCACCATGTGCTCAGAGAAGACAAGGTCGTGTGTGGATGCAATCTACATGCAAAGGACACCCAGGACTGGAACAGGAACACAAAGAGCACAGGCATTTGCAGAGCATCACAAGCTCTGGAGTTGAATTACATGTTCTGCTTGATGCAGAGTCTGTTTTCATCCCTCTGCCTCCAAAACATCCAGCACATGTGAAAAACAAGCCCACTTACGTGACGGACTCCAAAGGATGGAGTTCCATGGGAATCTCTGATGCTTCCAAACCTGCCAGGACAAAGCTGATGTTCAAACTCATTCGCGCATTCTCTTGGCAACAAACTTATGCTTAAGGCTTGCTTTCAAACTGTTTGCACCAAAACCCAAAGGGAGACACTTCAAATTCCCTGGTTTTCGTGGTGTTCTGCCTCCTCAGGTCTAACTGGAGGAGCAGCTTCTGCTGATCACGATCCCCCTGTTGCAACGAAGCCCTTGCGTGCAGCTAGGAGGCAAGAAGGGGATTCTCCTGCATAACTTCCCAACAGCTGCTCCAACACATCCCTGGGCACAGACACCCGATCCACACGAAGGAACCTTCCACCTGCTCTAAAATCGTGGAGCAAGTAGTGCCCCTCCCAAGGTGGATGCCATGGGAGAGAGTGAAACGAAGACGGGGTGGCTTTGAAAGGGATACAGATGCCCTTCTGAAAAAGAGGCCCTGCTGATCCCTGAGGAGATGTGACACACAGAGCACCCTCTTCCCAGCTTTTGGCAAAACCCACCCAGCTGAGGTATCTGGAAAGGCAGAGGGAAGGTTGGCCACAGGCCGGGCCTCCAGACATATTGGCAAGGGGGGAAGCACAGAAGTGCATTCAGAAAACTGACTGCAGGCTTTTGTAATTACAGGATAAGTGCTGGATTACTTTAATTCACCTCTTTCATTGAGGTTTTATCATTCTCATTTCTGAGCCCTTTTTTTTTTTTTTTGTTTGTTTGAAATATGAAACCTGACCTATCAGAAGAGCCAAACAAGGCCGTAGGACAGAACAAAAAGGAAGAAATGTAAAAAGAAAAAAAAAAGAAAATATGACAGCACTCATCAAAACCCCAGCTGGCAGGGGGGGAAAGCCACATCCTGGGAGGGGGTTTCCCTGCTTCCTTCCCCCGCTGGGACACAGCCCTTTGGGATGCCAGGGAAGCTGCTGTTCCCAGAGCTGGCTGGCTGTGGGGACCCTGGGATAGGAGGGTTTGAAGGCTGCTGCCTTTCCCCACGCTGCCTTCAACAGGCAGGCCCTTGTTCCAGGCACAGGCAGGCCGGGAGACCACAACGGTCCCTTCTGGATTACTATGGATGAAGTGGGAGCATTGTATGAAGGGAACGGGGAGGATGGAGCCTGCAGAGCTGGGCCTTTGCCTCCCCCTCTCTGAAGGCATTTCAGGCAGAGATGGAGCCATACAAACACCCTGCCTATCTCCCATGCTGAAGAGGGGCCCTGGTTTGCCAGAGGTTCCCCAGCTGTGGTATGCAAACCATTTCTGGGTGGTACATGGAGCACACGCATCTGGAGAGACAGCACCAGCCTGTACCCAGACAAACAGAGCCAGACCAAAGCAGCCTAGGAAAGGCATGCATATTAAATTGAGATTTAAAGGGTATAAAAATAATCCGTTTGATCTGGGAGTGATGTTTATATTATTTTCTGTGCTCACTACAAACAGGCAATTAAAAAAAATGTCATCTGCTGTAATTGTGATCCCATCTCCTGCCTGTCTCAGCAGCGGGTACACAGGATTCAAAGCACGCCTGGCCATGAAGCAGTTGCACATAATTCTGCTTTTCCTGGAGACACATCTTCAGGCTGGCCAAGTTCCACCAGCCTGGGAAAGCCAACAGATTTATACCCCTGAGGACTCGGTCTGCCATAGGTACAGCATTTCCTTGTTCTGCAATTAACACCTCAAGTCACTAATAATCTCTTTTTGATAGGTTGGTTGTCTTTTTTTGTTTGTTTGTTTGTTTTCACAAAGCAAATGCAAAAAAAAAAGTGGATTTCAAACACCTCCAAAATATTTCTCTGGCCTTTACTTCCAGTCATCTTTGGCTCCTTTGGTCTTTCAAGGGGGGCACAACAGATGGGTATCATGCTTTAGGTGCTGACTGTTGGCTCAGTAAGAAGCTTTCCCAGGCTCAAAAAAAGCTCCTTTACTCCCAAGCTATGGCAGAGTCCAACTGCACAACAACCCCATGCCAAGGTGCCACTTCTGCCGACCTGCCTGTGCCAGAGCACCTCCAGAGCAGCCATCCCTGGCCAGGAGCTCGCTGCCACCAAGAGATCCTACAGGTATGAGGTGATACATAAACATGAAGGGCCAAACCCCACCTAGGGATGCTCAAAACACGATGACGACTCTCCACCCACGCAGCTTCTCCTGTGTGCTGTGGGCTCGGTCCTCCCCAACACAGAGGAGACCCAGCGTGGAGAAGGCAACACCGAGGGGTTGGGACTGTCCAGCTGGTTTGGTACAGTCAGGTCTTGTTGTCCCTTGCTGAAAACAAGAATTGGTTGGCTCAGCATCTTCTTCAGGTGCACGGCAAGATGTCACCCACGCGACGAGCGAGTGCTGTGCAGCGGGGTAGTCCTGAAAATAAAAAACAACAGCCCCAACCCAAACAAAGCAAAGCTGCTTAGCTCATCACATCCAGCTTTACACCATCCACATAACTCTAACCTCACCCCTCATCTCCAATTCCTCCCACTCCTTACACCTAAATGACAATCCCAGGCCTGTTTGCACCAATTTTCGTGATGAAGCGACAAGGCCCCTGGCAGAGCTCAAATCCTTTTTGCTTCTGAGAGCTGAAGCACGACACAATTTTCTACACAGAAGAAGAAAGTTAAGAGTAATCTAAACTGTTAGCCCAAATTATAAGATAATATCCCCACTTACATAAACATGTCAGGGTCCAGCTAGCGTAAATATTTACTTTCAAAGTTCATTTTAGCATCAAGCTCGCTACAGGAGATGCCAAATTTGTGAGAAAGTTGCAGTGATATTAAGGTTGCAAGAGGTCTATCCATCTGTTGCTTCAGAAAACCTCCCCAAGGCAGTAAAACTTGTGTTGTACAGATTAACTGGGATTGACAGAAGAGAGAAAATTAAATTAGAGGCAGAAAAGAAGAAGGGCAGTAAATTATGTGCAGTTTACATCCCACCAGCCTGAAACATATGCTCCCATAAACCCAATTTCCACGAGCCTCAGAAGCAGGTATGCCAGATGAAATCCTTCTATTTTATGGCACAAGCAGGACTTTTTGGAAGCTGTTTCACCTGCACAAGCTGCACAAATACAAGCTACTGAAGACCCTCATCTGCCCTATCACCCTTGCTGACACAGTCTTCCTCTCTTCCGAGATTAAACGCTTGACTTAGCACCCGTCAGCAGAGCACAGGTGGCTGCTCAGGGCTTGCTGAACACCAGGAGTCCCTGCCAAGGGAAAAAAGCAGGTCTGAGAGGAGTAAATTTAACCCTAGATGCTACATCTGTGGGGCCAGGCTCCAAAACATCCCACCTCAAGGGTCAGGGAGGCTCTTCCACAGTTGGCCACGTCTCCTGCATCAGGAGGAGGTTTGGTGGCTGTTGCAGCAGATCCCTGCAGTGCTCCATCAGGACAGCACAACCCCATGGCACCAGGATAGTTGTCCCCTGAGATCTGTCCAGCCAGGGTCACCCCAGTTCCCCCCAATAACATGTCTATACTCCAGGCAGGAGGTGCAGGAGACTCGTGGCAGAGGGATGGGCTGCAGATGATCAGATGAAGGTGGAGTGAGGTCCACCCACCACGCCTCTTGTTTTGCTGCTCAGAGAGTTCCCCACCACCCTACAATGTGAAGACACCTACCAGCTCAGCAGGGGCAACTTCAGACCCACCCAGACCCCCTCAACCACATTTTCAGATGTTTTGCAGTGATCAGGAGACAGGGACAGGGCAGCGGGGACTCTTCCACACCACCAAGCTCGCCTGTGGCCCTAACAATTTCAGGAAGCATCTTCCACTGCTCTAAACAGAGCCCTCCCAAGAGGAGGAAGCAGATGGAGAAAGTTATTTTCCCCCCTCGCATGACCTGCTTTAATAAATGCACACTCAGTTCTTTTCTGCCTTTTTTTTTTACTGAGTTAAGCACGGGCATGGAGTTTCTGGGAAGTTCACAGTGCCGGTGATCAAACCTCTTGGTCGTGCAAGAAACCAGGGATTTATGAGTGCCAAGTGCACTCATTAGAGGAGTGGGCTGGTCATTCAGTAACATCCAGCTCCCTGCCAACTCCACTCAAGCTGGAAATGCAGGAGAAACGGAGGGTCCAGTCCAGTGGATCTTCATCCAACCCACTCCACCAGCCACGCACTTCTGCCCATGGCTCCGTGACTCTGCTCCCAAGAAAAGAAGATACACATCTTCCTCTCATGCATTTGCTATCAAGATAACCATTGTGCTACTTAAGGATGAAAGGCAAAAGTGGATCTTTCTAACGACTCTCACCAAATTAAAGCTCAAGGAAGCTCCTGATAGCTCAGCTTTACTAATTCGGGCTTTCGTAGATGTTTATGATAATTGTCTTCTGGGTAATTTGTTTAAATTTGTGTGTAAACAAAGGGTTTGTACACACCTACAGCCTCCCAGAGAGTGTGTCACTTCTCAAAAACATCTCAACCATAGCTCACTCTTTTCATTTTCCTCTCATAGAAAACCAATTCAAGGCGGAATTATGGCAGTACCTGCAGCAGGAGCCAGAGCAGCGTCACAGGCCTCTGCAAATCAAATGGCCAGTTTTAATAGTTCCTAGAGTGGTCCTCAAATGAGAAAAAGCCTTCTGTTTCCCTGCTTCTCTGAATGTCTTTGGGCAGCAGCTCAAGAGGCGTAACTCAGTCTGACTGCATTGGAGGCCACTGGCCATGTGCCCACATGCACCAGCAGAAGACTTCTGCTGGTCCCTCCACCTCAAAACAAGTCATTTCACCCAAATCTCCTCCTCATTATCTTATGTAGGACTCTTTTTTTTCCCCCACCACTGAATATGTATATATCCATCAACTTGTACCTGTCCAGCTTTCTCTTACAGGAAGGGTTCAGCTAGGGCACCTTTTTTCCATTTTCCAAGTGGTTTTTTGGGAGATTTTTTACAAGAAAATGGGAATCAAGTGCTTGGAAACTATAAGCTCATAGCCTTCCCCAGCAAAAGGCAGAGGGAAGAGCAAGCCAAGCCTCCCATGAGCGGGGCAGCTTTCACAGCAACTCATGCCCAGTCATCCACCGGCAGGTCCGATACTCCTGGTCTGGGTGTATTTGCAAAGCCCATCCCCAAACACACATCATGAGCTATCCATTCCCAAACACACATCATGGGCTCTCCATCCCATAATCACCTCCAGCACCATGTCCCACCCATGCTCTTCACCTGCCAGTGACTAGCCAGATCTAAACCCTCCTTCAGTTGTTGCATTCATGCTTTTACTTGTAAATGCTCCTCACCCTAAAAAAAGCCAACAACCCAGCAACAAAACAACAACAAAGATCCCCAACAAAAACCCCTAAACAAGCCAACTCTGGTGTTTACTTTCCGATTTCCACCTGTAGCAACCTAAAACAAAGCAACAATCACAGTTTTGCTGTATCACATTATCCCCTGCTAACAATACTTCCCAGGGATGCTTGGTAAGTCCTGTTTACCCAAACTAGCACAAGTAGAATAACACATGTCAAAGAAACTGCTTTTTCATTTAGGACCCTTAGCCCAGAGAAGGGGAAGCAAAACCTTTTTCCCATTCAAATAGCACCTACTCATGCCAGGAACGCCTCAAGTTAAGAAAACTTGCGTAAATAAAAGTTTCAATGTTCTGACTCCTAGGAGCTGCTTTACACGGAATTCTACTTTCTGCTTAAATAAGTGAGGTAAGTCCAGCTAGTTATGCTTCCACTTATATTAGTTTCATATATGGGATATCAAGTATTTTTATTTTTTCCAGATCCGAGAAGATGAAGCTTTCTGCACTGGCCCCTATTCTTGTGGGAATATAAAGAGAAAACCATGCCTCTCCTCTTAATGTATTAGTGCCCCGTAATATACACCAGATGATCAATAAACTGCATAAAAATTAAATCAAACTGACAGTCTTTAAAAAATAGGCTCTAAGCAGAAACAATTGTTTTAAAGACTGTGGTGTCTGGAGTATTAAACTCACGTGCTGTTGTGTTATTAATCTCTTTGTTGGAAGCCAGTTGATTTCCCCTGCCTGTGTCTGTCAATTAAATATTCAGCATCGCAGCCACAATGGAAGGGTTGATGTTTTGGAATGCAAAAAGTTTTTTTTGAGACGCGCTGTTGACAGTTTCCTTCCATGCCACAGCATCTCCAAAAGCCATCGCATCTCCAAAAACCAAGCAGGCGAGGCAAAAACCCAGACCTCTGCCAGGGGCTGCGAGAGCGCTCCGAACTTTTAAAGGAGTTTAGGGAGAGAAAGAGAGGAGCTCTGGTAAAGCCGCCCAGCAAAGCGACACACAGTACCCAGCGCGGCAAGAGTTGCTATTTTCCATTATAATCCAAAACACGAGCCGGGCTGGCTGTAGAGCGCTGCCTCCACCTGGAGCTGGCCCCGGCGCCGCCGAGGTGCCGCCGAGCCAGCGCCGGGTGCGGGGCCCGTGCCGGGGGCACCCCCGGGGCGCATCCCCG
>VXAC01001028.1:1312773-1338439 GCA_013399225.1 Rhipidura dahli
AAAAAAAAAAATCAGTCACTTCGCCTCGGATGGGATATCCAAGTAAGCACAGCCCCTTTCCTGCATCTGACATTTTACATAGATAATTAACTCCACATTTTTTTCCTGAGGGAAGTTAAAAAAAAAAAAAAAAAGGGAGTTAGGAACTAAAGTTTTCTCTCTTGCTCTCTCGCAGACCAGAAGGAGGGAGCCTCTAGCGTTCGTTCATACAGGAGTGCAGGGGGAAAGGAAAACAACCAGCCGATCCAAGGCTGGAGGACTCCCGAAAGCTGGGAGCGGTGCAAGGGGCAGAAAACTCACAACAAATAAATTTAATCTTTTTCTTTTTCTCCTGTTTTTTCTTGTTCCGTGTGCTGAGACAGGGAAGGGGACATGATGTATGTGGTACCCACAGAGCCTGGCAGACCCCGGCGGGGTGACCCTGGGCTCAGGGCTGAAGGTTTGGCTGTGCCACCCTGCCAGGTGCCATCGCTGAACCGTAGCAGCTTCGCCCTCCCGCAGCAGCAACCTTCATCAAATGAGTGCGGGGAGAGAGTTGGGCGAGGGAATGTTGTGTTGGTTAATCGCTCGTTTGGTCTAATTAAAAATCACCAGGGAAGTAAAGGAAAGGTTTCCCAGGAACCCCAGCTGGCAGAACGGCAATGCTCTGCTCTGAGCAGGGGTGCAGGTGGTGCTGCTACCCCGGGGAACTGCTCAGGACAGTGTTCAACCACTTCTCCTCTTATTTTTGGGTCGTGTATTTGTCAACCTCTCACTTGTGTGCTGGCACATCTCCTGCTGTACCCCTGGTGTTTCCCAGACAGGGAGACGACCCCCCCCCAAGCAAGGCTGCCCTTCCCTGCTGCTCCTCCCGGAGCTGCAGACCACAACCTGAGCGCTGGAGAGCGCGCCTGGGCGAGGGCAGGTTTTCCAGGAATCTGTTTAGACACATACCTGGGCATACTGAGCCCAGCCTGGGAGGGAGGAAGAAAGTGTTTCCATATTTTACTTTTATATGTGCGGTGTAAAAAAGAAAGGGGAAAACAGACCTTGGATGTTCCCCTGATTCTTTCTTTATGCCCCAGTGACGTGAGATCAGGTGCCACCTCCCACCGTTGTTTCCAGGAGGCTCTTTTGCCCATTATTGCGCCATGGCAGTGAGTACAAAAGCATCACTTTTGGCCCAAAATGGTGCCAATCACCCACCCGGGGGACCAAGCTGCCCGGGAGGATACATCTCAAGGTCTCTCTGCCTTTCCCCTGAGCGTGGCAGAGGTGTGGGTGCCTAATTTAGGCTCCTCGGAAGCCTGGAGCGAGCGGAAAGAATCTTCACGTGGGAATTCTCCCCCAGCCGAGGGGCCAGCTGCGGGCACACTGCCCAGCCCAGCTCACATCCACTGTGATGCCAAGCATCCTCCTTCTCCTCACCCTTCAGAGCCTGGCCCTGCCTAGAGGAGCCCACAGATTCCAGCAGCTGGTTCCAGCCTCCCCACATCCCCAAATCCACTGATTCCCTGGGTTAAATTCCATTTTGCGTTCAAAGCAAGGAGAAAAAAAATAAACAAAAATTGGGACTTATCATTGTAACAGCAAATAAAAAAAAAAAAAACCAACAAAAAAGAGGCTTTCTTGTACTTTCAGGGAAATTGAAATTACAGTTTTGTGTTTGCATTTACAAGACCCCTCAGGCTACTTATGTTTGCATTTTCATAACAAAAAGATTGTGCTGTTAATTGATGCAAGCCAGGGCACACAAATCTGAGTCTTGGACAATTTCTTAAGGGAGCAGCAGCCACCACAATTGCCCAGTTCACATTTGACAATGTGTGAGTCAGCAGTGCCAAAAAGCAGCTTCTGTGCCTTTGTCGATAATAAGCAGGAGATACACTGGTAATAATTAATGGCTTATTCATAAATGGAATTATTGAATACACCATGCAGCAGTATCCTTCAGGACCTCAGCTTTTCCTTTCAGTCAGACTTGAAATTCTCACTGTGGACTGAAGTTTTTCTTTATATAAATTATTTGAACTCACTGAGTTTCTATTACTAGTGCATTTTGCTCTGCATTTTTGGATGACTAATTTTCACCACCTTCCCACCCCAGCTGGACCAAACCTCTGGAGAACAAGGAATTCGCTGATATAATTTCTGGGAAGATCAAAAAATGCTATATCACTTGTTCTTTCCCAGATTTATTTCACAACCCAACAATTTGAAAAGAGGGATTGAGTTTTATTCATTCAGTCTTGTCATTTTAAGAGAATCAGCTCTCTAAGGCTGTTCCCAGAATGGGCAAAGGGACAGGAACTTGTTGTTGCCCGTTTTATCTTTGTATCAGTGGGACAGGACTATGTGGAAACCTGTTCATGACATGCCAATAACTTAAAAATTGAGAGAAGGTTTTACTCGTACCTTACTCGCTCATCATTACCAGGTAACATGATCCAGGCCAAAGGGTATCTGCCAAAAAAAAAAAAAAAAACCAACAACAAACCAAACCAAACCAAAAAACAACAGTAAAATTGTTCTTGTATTTCCTTTTTTTCTTTCTTCTCCATAGAAGAGTGGGACAGTAAGGTCTGGTTTGGGGCACAAGGAGCCCGGTGAGAGCTTGTGTTTTCACCAGGTGCACAGGGTGGGTTTGGGGAGAGAGAAGGGAAGGGAGAAGGTGCCTCTTTCTGCTCTGAGGCTCATGGAAATTGGTTATCACACACATTATTTAACGTAAAATAGCTATTGGTGGGAGCAGGGACTGAAGCTGTGCTCTTGCTTGCCCCATCCCACCCTGCTTGGCCCAGCACAGCTTTAGAGAATCCCCACAAGGTGTTCCATAAGTCCAGCATCAGCTCTGGGGTGCAGAGACAGCTGGGCAGCAGCACTGCCCTTGGCCAGCACTGTTCCTGTGCTCCTGGAGCTGCTCCTCAGCTGGGCAGGATGTCTCTGGTGCTCTGGGCTGCTCCACTTACAAGGGCAGAGTATCACAGAATCCTGGAATGGTTTGGGTGGGAAGGGACCTTAAAGATCATCTCATTCCCCACTAGACCAAGCCCTGCCCAACCTGGCCTTGGACACTTCCAGGGATCCAGGGGCAGCTACAGCTTCTTTGGACACCCTGTGCCAGGGCCTCATCACCCTCACAGGGAAGAGTTTCTTCCTAATACCCAGTCTAAACCTGCCCTCTCTCAGGTCAAAGCCATTCCCCCTTGTACTCTCACATATCCTTGTCCAAAGTCCCTCTCCTGCTCTCTTGGATCCCTTTTAGTTACTGGAAGGGGTTCTAAGGTCTCCTGGAGCTTTTTCTTCTCCAGGTTGCAACTCTTCTGCTCTTCCTGAAGTGCTGCAAACATAGATGATGTTGCAGAGCAGTTTGATGCCCCAAATGTGCCTGGTGGGATGCTCATTTTGATGCCCTGCCCAGTGCCAAGTCACCCTTTCCCCCTGAGACCTGCAGCCAGGTTTTCCTTGGGAACCCGCTTTGCTTTTCTGTCACAGGGAGGATTTTGGCAGCAGCTCTTCTGGAGAGGGGACACGCAGCGTGGGAGGACCAGGCCCTGCCTATTGTATTTCTTGGAGCTGCTAATGGCCATGGCTACAGCAATCCTAAAATAAGAAAGCGAGCTGATTGTTATCCGTTATCTGAGATTGTTCCCCACCGAAGGGGGAAATCGGAGCGCACTTTACGTGCTGCACATCAGGTGGCCTGAACTGGAGTCACGAGGCTGAGATACCAGTAAACTTCTGAAAAGTCCAAAGCTGAACCTCCACTACCCTTTTCAAGGGTATTTTTAGCATCACCAGCTGCTGCTGCTGGAGGAAACACCCTCAGAGGGGCTGCGAGTGGGAGCCTTGCCCAGCCCACCCCATGGCAGGAGGAGTTAAGGGCAGGACACCTGCTGTGTCCCCTGCCCCTGTCCCCAAGCTGGACACCCTCCCCGGCGCCAGGTTGTCCAACCTGCACAGTCAGCACTGCCCTGTTAAATTTTTACAAAGGCTGGAGTTAGACCTGTCACTGCAGAGAAAGGCAAATAAAAGTGAAATCCAAAGGGGGCCCTGTTCTGCCCTCCCCAGTCAATGCGGCTGGGAAGGAGCAAGCCTCATAAACCTTCAGGCCATTAAAAAGAATTAGCTGATAAATATCATCCTGATGCAGCATTTGGTGCTGTCCAGGGATCCTGAAGGTGGGGATCCAGGCTGATCCAGGCCAGGAGGGTCAGCCCTCAGGCACGTGCCTCAGTGACCCATGGGGTGGGACATTCTGTGGTCACAGACCCGTTCCTGGCATCCCAAATCACTCAGGGTCAGCAACATTCAATTTGCCAACAACTTAAAGTCCAGCCTGTTTTGAAACCAGCATCTGTATCCCTGCCAAGCTGCACAACCCTGATGTTTCTCCCTAATTTAATTTAGTACCCCTAAATCTTGCTGGCTCTTGACACGATTGGGGAATTTCAATGCACATTATTACAAAAATGAAAAAAAAAAAGAAATAAATTCCAAATTACATGATTACAACAAAAAGCTTGAAAACCTTGAAATCTCATCCAAAAGATCAACACAGAAGCTGTAAAAAAGGACGTTGTTTGATTTAAGATTTTCTAAAGACCAAATCCCATGATTTGAAGGAGCCTGATTTATAATTTGGGGACACTGGGGACTGGTAACACCTCGTGTACAGTCACAGTTGTGCCTGCCTTTCCTCTGCCATCCCTGTCCTCAAAAAAGAGAATAACAGCACCATCTACTGCCATTCCTCAGCATTTGCTTGGGAATGCCAAACTCCAGCTCCACCAAAGCACCCCAGGTCATGGCCCAGTATTGACAGAGAAACGAGTAACCTGGACTGCAAAAATCAAAAATCAGCACTCTGAATTACTTCTGATCTGTGCTAATTATTAAAAATTTCAGGCCCGAATAATACACCTTTTTTTTCCCAAAACTGATGGCACTGAAAAAAAGGATTTCAACAGACCGGTGTTTTCACGTATCTCCCCCAAATCCTTTCATGTGTTTATTAGCCTTGAAGGGCTGCCTGTAGAATTCCCAAATTCTGCCGGGCAGGCATTTTCACTGTCAACAGCAGCTCATGAAAGAGGTGGCACATCACCCTTGTTTCCAGCCTGGTAAAACCCGGGTCTGTGCTCGGGGCTGGCCAGCTCCCAGGAGTTTGTTTGAAAGTCAAGAATGTGCCATGGTTTAATTACGCTCCTAGGCCGGGGTCTAAATGAAAGCCCCGTTATAAGGAGCAGTCTCAGAGGAGAGCTCCACGCTGGGGTTTTTCTCCCCGAATTGATTACTGGTTAACTCGAGCTAGTTAACACGTTTGTAATGTCTGGTCCGGGCACTTCCCGGGTATTTGTTGCAGGATACAAACATTTGTGGTTTATAAAGTAAACAGACCCGCCGACATTTTTTCGGCTTGGATTTATTTCTGGTCGCAAACCGTCTCAATGACCTGGTTGAAAATTCTCCTCGTCCAGAGAAAAATTAATATATTTTTCCACGTCTAGACCCAGCCGTTTTTATGGGCCACCCCACAGCTTCTGGCGTCACCTTCAAAGCGTGAAGCCCCCGACGATGAACACGGGTGCTGCTGGGGCAGGTGTGTGGTGGCCACCGTGGAAAAGTGATGCTGAACGTGGGGTTGTGCCTTCTCAAAGTGAATCAAGACTCTGCTCTGATGGCATGGTCCTGGGGGGATCTGGGTGTGTAGCTGGGGAAGCAGGGAGAGGCTTTTGAAAGATGTCACAAGCGAGAAAGAGACTGGAGGAAGAATGGGGCTCGTCAAGAGGTGGAAGAGCACGGGTGAAAAGTGTGGCATGTGGCCCCACACGTGGGGACCCTCTGTCCATCCTGTCCTGCACAATTCTGCAACAGAAAATGGAGTTTCACCAGGGCAGATGATGCCTTGAGAGGCCACCTAAAAACAGAGCCCAGACAGGAGTAAGGGAATAAAGGTGGGGATTTATTGGAAAGGTCTCCAAAGGTACCCCTGGGGAGCCAGAGGTGCTGCCCAGATGGGCCCCGAGATGGACCCTGAGAGGCCACGAGTTCTTCCCACTTTTCTAGGTTTGGTTCATTTGCATCTCAGGGTTAATTCTCCAATTAAAGCTGCAGTTTAATGATGGAATTCCCCTCAGCTTGCCCCCCTCTCAGAGGCTCTTTGGTTGATACTTTTTGGGCCCAGGAGGGGCTGGGTGTCCTTGGAGAGCAGCCCTGGAGAGGCTTTGTTGTGTGTGCCCAGCACAGAGAGCAGCACTGAACAGGGAACAGGAAACTCCAGAGTTACACACTGGGCACTGCAGGGTTTCAAAATAAAAAAGTTAAAACCTAAGGCATCACAGAGCTGCAGCATCGCTCCTGTGGCTGCCTCACGTGAGCTGTGGGTATTTGTATACAATGCACAAGTCCCTGGGCTTATCTGCTCCCAAGTCTCTCTATCTTGATAAGTCATTGTCCACCAGCCTCAAGTATTTCAGTGTTTGCCAGGGCCAGGCTGGAGCCTCCCCAGGTGTTTGCTGCAGCACACAGGCTGGGCTGGCTGTATAGCCCTGGTCATCCCTCCGTGCCATGCAGTGCCAGGGCGACGTAAAGGAGCTGCACAGCCCAGTCCTGCCGTGGAGGAACTTCCCCTCCTCTGCACCAAATCGGGCAGAAAAGGGGTTTTTCCAGCACAGCCCTGCAGTGCTGTGGCTGAGCAAGGTTGTGGTGACAGAATTTGATGGTTCCACTGCAGCAGCCGCTTGAGCAGGAGGGGATGGCAGGTCCTCAGTGGGCTCCGAGTTCTGCACCGAGCCTTCCAGGGGCACAGCACACACAAAAAATCTCACCAGCACCCTTCAAAGCCTGCTCTTTGCTCTCATTTATCTTATCTAGTGCTGCACTGAAGCATGGATTTACATAATACACACCTAATATATTAATGTTGCTATTCACCGAGAGGATCTTGACACTGTTTTCTTTGAAAGCCTTGCCAGAAACGATCGAGCTCCTCACAACACAAGAGGGTTTTATAGCTCTGAAAAGGATTTTCTCCGTTTGTATTCTGAATCCTTTCACAGACACTGTTTGCTTCTGTGATAAGAGCCAGGCCCAAAATCTGGGGAGTGGTAGGATCCATGGTTTGGGTTAGTAGCACATTACAAAACTGCAGCACTCAAATTACTGACTCGGCATGAACCAGTTGTTTCATACCCCCTTTCCAGATGCAATTCTTTTTCCCAAAAATTATCTTGCAACACAGCCTTTTAATAGTCAAGCCTTGTCACCCTTGTCACACACATTTCCAGTTTAAAAACTTTTAAATTTTCTCTTTAAGGTTGCAAACTTCCCGTCCTGCTTCACTTTCTGTGCCAGTTTAATTTTGCTTGAGGCACTGGATTTCCAAAGGCTGAAGAAATGTCTGTAAAGAAGGAAAAAAAAATGCTGTTCAAGTTATGATATTGACCTTAGTGCAGCTCAAATGACTTTACAAGTGCACACAAAGTTGCCTTGCAGACCACAGCATCAAACCACTAGAAGGAAGCTGTTTTCCTTTAAAACCAAGCAGATTCCCTGGGATATATACCCAGCCTATCTTTTCCTTTATTTTGAATGGGATGAAGAAATACTCGCTTTTATATGAATGTTTGGGTATAAAATATTCTTCTAACCAAAGGTGGACTAAGAAAAATGAGAACTACACTGCCCATTTTATTTTAAATAGTGACAGTGATCAAACTTTGAAACACATTTTTGAGTACTGGGTTAGTGGTTGATCTTTCTGCCTTCATATCTTGCTTTATGCTGCAACTAAACACAAAATATTGTGCTCAGATGAAGTTAGGTGGCTTAGGCTATCCAGAGACTCAGACTATGGCATTAATGGTCTCTTCTGATCTTCAAAATCTGCAAATTTGCTCTGAATCAGGGATTATGAAATAGCAAAGAGTAAATCCCTTTAAAATTGGCAGTAAATGTCAGGGACTACACTTCAAACACACAAAGACACAGGTTCACTGACAGTCATTGCCCAACAGCCCTCAAATAACTCCTGTGCTCCATCACGGAGCCTTTATCTCCTTTATCAGAATTGCCAACATCAAACACTGAATGTCAAAATCCTCCTGTTTCCAAACCACGAGAGTATTTTGAAACACTGGGATTCAAAAATGAAAGAAAAAGACACCTCCCCCACCTCAAAGTGATGCATTTTGGGTTCTCATTTTACCCGTTCTCACCTGCCCACCTTTTCCCAGGCACGCTCCCACCTTTACACCCTCCTGCCTTCAGCAAAGCCTCACAGCACCAGCTGCTGGGGAAGTGGGGCAAAATGCTCCCCAACTGGTGCCTTTTGGGGTGACAGACCCAGCTGCAAGAGCACAAATCCTACAGGCCTGACAAGGCACTGTTTTCATTTGGGTTTGTTTTCATCTGCTCTGCAGAGACCACCAGCCTGGGTGGCTCTGTGGCTGCAAGTGCTTTGTGTGGGCATGAACACCTGACAAACAGCCCAAAAAGTACTCGTAGGTCATGATGTGCATGGAGGAACCTGGCCCTGATTTTACTCTTTCCCGCTGGACTTGGATGGAAAGCTCCTCATTATGGTGCTCTGAGAGAAAACGTGAATCACAGAATGGGTTGGATGGGACCTTACAGATCATCTCATTCCAAACCCCCTCCATGGGCAGGGACGCTTTCCACTCTCCCAGGTTGCTCCAAGCCCTGTCCAACCCGGCCTTGGACACTTCCAGGGATGGGGCAGCCACAGCTTCTCTGGGCATCCTGCCAGGGTCTCACCACCCTCACATGGAAGAATTCCTTCCTACCATTGAATTGTCAGGGTGAAGCCATTTCCCTTTGTCCTCTCTATGTCCTTGTCCAAAGTCCCTCTCCAGCTCTCTTGGAGGCCCATTAGACACTGAAAGGGGCTCTGAGGTGTGTTTGGAACCTTCTCCATGCTGAACACCCGCAGCTCTCCCAGGGTTCTGCAGCCCTCAGCTGATCTTTGTGGCTGGACTCACTCCAGCGGCTCCATGTCCTTTTATGGACACTCCACATGGATTTTCCTATTTCTTGACCCGTTCTTGCTCATGTTTTCCATGCTCAGACAGCACCTTGGTGGCTGAGAAGCTGTTCTCTGTATCACATACCCCACCTGAAGGCGAGAGAGAGAATGGACCAAAACAGAGAAAGAGCAAAGGAGCACAGAACTTTAACTCACATGAAAAATAATTGCATAAAAGGGGAATCTTGCTTCCTAAAATAGGCTGGCACCAGGCTGTAACATGAGACCCTTCTGCTGATGCCAGATGAGGAGAGTGAGCTCAACATGACCGCCTGCCCTTACAAGAACTCAGCCTGGACAACACAGAGCTCTCTCTGCTGCGGCTTAAGACCTTTGATTTCAAAAGAAAGCAATAAACAGCACCTTGCTTCAAAAGTTTCACGATCCATAGGAATTAAACTTGGCCAGTTCAAAAGGCTATTATTAATGTGCCTTCTTGTGCAGATATGATCTCAAGAAAAACACACATCTAGGACTAATAATAACAAATAATAGAGTTATTCATACAGCTGCTGCTTACACGATGGCAATTTCCCCATAACTGCAGGCAAAGGGAATGGGCACACAGACAGCAGTCTGTAGTGCCTCTGCCTACTCAGGGCTTGGGCTGGAGCTGTGCCTTGTAGGTACATATACTTTTGGGAAGAAAAGCATTTCGAACTCCAACAGAACCATGATAAAGCCCTGGTGCTGTGTTCACACCAGGAAAACACAGGGAAAAGGAAAACAAAAGGTCTGAGCTTTGAAACACAAAGGTGTTTCAGAGGGAGAGTGGTTTCTGGGCAGTGGTGAGATATTCAGGCCTGAGAACCCGCTGCTCAGCTGGACACAGAGTGAAAAGGCTCAGGAGAGGTGGCTGTAAAGTCACCCCCAGGTAGAACCTGAGCACCCTCCTCGGCAGGGCCAGGGCACAGGAAATGCTGCTGGCAATCCCACAGTGCTCATTAAGCTGCTGCACTCCAGGTCACCTGCAGCCTGCAAACAGGGCAGGGAGGGAGCCTCGTGTCACTCCCGTGGCTCCTGCATCCCCAAGCAGCCCCCCACGGCCGTGGGACCATTACCTGTCTGCTCCTCACACCTTGGTGTGCATTTGAGCCCCTTCCTGGGTGCTGGCCCTCAGTGCCACAGCCCTGAGCCAGGGGCCAAGCACAGGAACCTGTTCGTGGCCACGGCTTAGTCAAGAAGTGATAAAAGCAAATAATTTGCTACCCAAGCTGGAGGGCTGGAGAGGCTAATCCCACCTTCCTCCCAGCAGAACTCAGATGTGGGACAGGCAGAGATGCTGGGCACTCCCCCTCCTCATCCCACATCAGCAGGATGACACCTGCAAGGTAAAGAGGAGGAAAAATCACCCAGGCAAGAGTCATCTCTCGTGGTGCTTCTGCTTTCTCCCAAACCCATCAATGGCCTAGGGACAATTTGGCTTATTCAGTGAATGAGGGGGGTGATGCAAAGGTGATTCCCTCATTGGGAAATGTTTTCCAGCTCGGAGCAGCTGCATTTCCAATCACCCCAGGCTGCACACCTTGGGTGACACCAGGGGACATGAACAGACAGCAGCGTGTCCTGTGTCCGAGCACCCATGGGGCTGGCAGCACTCAGAGGAAAAAGAGGGTGGGTGAATGCATCCCTGCAGGCTTGAATGCACCTTGACTTTTGGAGGATGCTTTTGCTCTTCCCTCTGTCACATTATTTTCCTGTCCTGGTGGCTCAGCACCCAGCTGAGGGGGTGGAACAGACCCCGGAGAGAGCTGCACCACAATGAGATGGCAGCAGGAGATGGGAAATCTCCACCTCCTTGGCCCTTTGATTTTTTTTTTCTCCCTCATCCAAATGGGATTATCATTTTTTAATCCAGCTACAATTAAAATTTCAGAGCCCAGGACTGCATTTGGGAGCCCAAATTCCCACCTTGGATGCCATCTAGTGCTGAGTGCTGAGAGCAGAGGAGCTTCCCAGGTGCCTGCAGGTGCCAGGAGGAAAATCATCTCCACTCCTCTTCCAGGGGCTGCTGGCTCATGCCAGACTTTATTTCCCAAGATTCCACTGAAAATCACCTGTGGTTTGGGTTGATAAAATTTCTTCTGACCGCTTCTTTACTGACCTTTTTTTTTTTTTTTTCCACTTGTCTCTAATATGGAAGAATTTCAGGAATAAGCAACCACATTGGCAGCACAGGCTCAGGAGGTGGGACACCTTCAGAATGCAGTATTTTCTGGAGCCATCTAAAATCTGTTTGGAGGATTTTGGTTTCCTGGAGATGAGCCACCCAGATCAAGGGTGATAGAAGTTTGTCTGACTGCCAGGTTGCAGGGACTGAGGATCCTCAGTCAAACCCCAATATCCAGGCACCCTAAGGAAGAGGACAGTGTATTTTTCCCAACTCCAGCACTACCATTTTTTCCACTTCCACTGGTCTGGAGGTTTACATTGGATATTAGGAAAAATTTCTTCACCAAAATGTTTATCAGGTGTTAGAATAGGCTGTCCAGGGCAGTGATGGAGTCACCCTCCCTGAAGGGATTTAAAAGATATGTAGATGTGGCATGGGGACATGGTTTTGTGGTGACCTTGGTGGTCCTGGGCTAGTGGCTGGACTCAATGACCTCAAAGGGCTTTTCCAATCTAAATGATCCCATAATTTAATGATTTTTCTGTGTTATCTCTACAGAATGGACACCCCACTGGTGAGCCCAGCACATGCCAGGGCATAAAGTCCTTCCACCACCCAGACTCAGTTCCCAAGAGCACCATGAGGATCTCTGAGGTGAATACCTCCCTGCTCCTCCTCCTCACCCCAGAGCCCAGGAGCACACACTCCCCATGTTCTGGGTGCTCCCCGGCTCCCAGGGACGAGCCCAGCTCTGTCTCGCCCAGCCCAGGTCTCACCTCTGCACTGCAATGCAGACATATCCTCAGGGCACGTCTATCCACCCTGCTCAGGCTGCTCAGGAGCTGGCAGGGAGCAAGTCAGGTCTGGTTTGGGAGCTGCTGGATGGCGCTGGGGTGCAGAGCCAGCCGAATTTGCCTGGGCACTGTGCCGGCTGCAGCGGCTCCACGGCTCGGGGCCAGGGCAGGAGGCTGCACAGAGCTGCTCCTCCGCAGCCTCCTGCTCCTCCACAGCTCCCCACGGCTCCCCAGGAGCTGTGCCACGCTCCCACCCACCCTCGTCCTGCTTTCCCCTGCCTGTGCTGGCACCTTGCCCTCCCTAAGCTGGCACGTCCCTGCTCTGGCTGCAGCGAGGCCATCAGGAGCGTTCCAGTGCCTCTGGGGTCATGCACGGCTCCTGCCCCTTCTTCCAGAGGCACAGGGGCTGAGCCTGCTTTGGGAGAAGCTGACATGATTCACTTGCAGGCTTGCCTGCTGTTGCATTAACTCAGTTTTTTTTTTTTTTCATCTGCAGTTTCAAGTGGTACAATTTTGAGATCAAAGCTCTGCCCTGCTCTAATGGCTCTGTGGAAGCCTGGCTTTCACACGTACAGGAGGCTCTGCCTCCAGGAAAGATGTGAGGCTCAACCTCAGCCAGCCTGAACCAATCCAAGGCAAAACTGGACTAAATGTTGCTCTCACTCATCCCCATCCAAAGTGAATTGGCTTTAATGTGGGAAGAACATACCTGCTCGACTGAACTTGGTCAGAGCAGGCCCTGCAGTGTATTTGGGAAAACCCACTGGATAGTGCTGCCTGTGAAATAGCTGCAATTAGCCCTGGCCTGAGGAGAGGAGGAGTAGCTGGGGAGTGTCCTGAATGGACAGAGAGAGGGCAGGACACAAGGCAGGGGCTGCTGCATCACCCACCAGCAGGAGGAATGTTTGTGCTGGGCTTTCTGGAGCAACACTCAGCTCCAACTCGTTTTAAGAAGCTGTGCACACTCTGTCTCGTGTCCTCAACATATCACCAACAGTCCCACCTGTGCCCTTTCCTCCCCTGTTGCTGCAGGATGGAAGATTTTAAGTGAGGCCATGGCTATTGTAGAACCATAAAATAATTTAGGTTGAACCTAAAGAGCATCTTCTTCCAACCCCCTGCAGTGAACAGGGATGCCTTCCACGATCCCAGGTTGCTCAGAGCCCCATCCAACCTGACTTTGGACACTTCCAGGAATCCAGGGGCAGCCACCACCTCTCTGGGCAACCTGTTGCCAGTGTTTTACCACCCACATCATAAAAAGATTTCTTCCTTGTATCGAGTCTGAATCATTCCTCTTTTAATTTAAACCACTACCCCTTGTCCTGTCACAACAGGCCCTGATAAAATGTCTTCCCCCTTTAATTTTTTAAGTCCCCATCTAAGGGAGAACAGACCTCCCAGGCAGCTGGAGATACTGGTAGATGTTGCCCAACACTGTTCAACACATCAGGAACAGCAGAACCTGCACCTGGGCAAACTCTGAAGGTTAACCTCAGGTGAGCCTGCAGAGAGGGGTGGTGAGACTTCATTTTGGCTCAGACCTGCCATAGTAAAGCTTGGCTTAAATTGTTTAGGAATTGTTCTGTGATAAAATGAAGCAAAATCTGTCAGAAACAGGTGCATTTATGCAGAGACTCTGGACAGGAGGCAACAGCAGGGCATGGGCAGAGCCAGTCTCACCAGTTACACTGGAATGTAAACATGGTCTCTACAGGGCATGGTTGGAATCCCCAGCCTGAGGGCACAGGAGAAGATCCTAAGGGTGTTCTAGCTGGATGTCCTCTCCAGAGTCAGCTTCCCCTTAGAACAGGGTCCCAAGGCAGCCCCCTGAGCACTGCCCTGTCCCTTGGGTGCTGCCTGAGGCCATCTGTGTGACAGCTCAGGAATCACCCTGAACCAGGAGCAAACCAGCTCAAAATGATCCTAATCTTATTCTCACAGACTTTTTCCATCGTTCCTCATTTACAAAAACAGTCTCACTGCTTTTATTCTCTCACAGGAGCCAGCAAGCACAAGCACCATGCTGAAAGGGGTCTCTTTCCTGTTAGGAGCTGTATTTATTTGTCGTGCTCAGAGCATTTGATGTGTGTGCTGCTGATAAAACACAGGCTGTGGTTTAACAAATCGGTGCAGCAGCCCTGTTCACAGCCCCTCTGAGCAAAGGGCTGCTGGATGCTGGATGTCTCCTTATCTAATCTTTCACACTTCAGCATTTCTTCATGTAAAGCATCGATAATTAAAAATGCAGAAGGGGATGATCATGAGGAGAGATTAAAGACCTTGAACAAAACAGCTGAAACAATAATAGCATTACATTACAGGGAACAATGTCTTCTATTAACTGACTGCTGTGCAACAGTGCTGAGGGATCCCAAGCTGGGGCTCAAAATCCCTCTGTGTTAGGTTACAAGAGCTGCTATAAAAAGCAGACAAACTCCCTACAGGATGCAAAAGGCAGCCCAGCAGCTGTTTACATCTCCAGTTTCTCTGACACAGATCTTTAATTTCTCCTTAGTTTTTCACTGAATTCCAAAGGTTGATAGAAAGGTGCCTGAATCAAGATTTGAGGTGCTCTGTTCTTCGAGTTACTCTGCATTTTAGAAAATGAATGTGAATCTTAAATAAGAGATTTACATCAGATGATACATCAGTTAAAAATAACTGGGAAATATCAAGTAATCATCAGTACATGTCCCACAGGTTTGCATATCTTGAATACTGAAATGACTCTCACTGAGCAATGAGTGTCATTTTTGCCCTTGGAAATATCACACACAATTCCTTCTGCTTTCATAGGGGTTTTGTTTTGGAGAGTTGTCTTGATAGACACTGCTCAGTGTTTATGTCAAAGAAGGCAGACCTAAAACCTCTGCTTTGCAGCTGGAGTAGGATGGGATATGAGGTTAGTTCTTGTGGGATATTTTCTTAGGATTCTGAGCTGGCTTTGGCTGAGGTAGAGTTAATTTTCTTCGTAAGAGAGTGTGTGGAGCTGTGTTTTGTACTGTGCTGAAAACTGTGTTGATAATACAGCGCCTCATCCTTCATAAAATCAGGAAAGCCTTGGACTGCAAATGAAAGATAAGCAGCAAGGGATCCAGACTTCCAGCAATGAGTTCCACAAAAGAAACCCCCCAGGCTTTCTTCATTGGGGCTCAAGATGCCCCAGGGCTGCCTTAAGAGTAAAAATTGTTCCTACTGCACATGGAGACCCAAGAGCATCCTGCATTGTGACCCTGCATAAAAGGTTGGTTACTGTGGGCTGAAGAGAGAGGTGGAATTCAGAGCCTGTGTGGATGTCACAGCTCTTCTGCAACCCAGAGGAAGTGAGTGGTGTCATGTGCAGTTCAGTGTAAAGTTCTGCCCACCCAGAGTCATTTCACTGCACTGCTGAGCATGAGAGGGGTCTGGTTTCCATTTCTTCCTTTTAGCCATGATACAGCAAAAGCAGTTCACTTAACCACTGGTGGGGAAGCCCTGTGGAAGAGCCCAGACCTGTCTTAAACTGCAGAAGCAGCCATTAGCCAAAAAATCCCATCCACCATTCCTCACCAGTATAGCTGCAATCTCTTTAGAAAGGAGAAAAAGTAGCAGACACCTTTTATTTATCATTTATTATTATGAACACAATTCCTCAACACAATTACATTCCTGGCAAAGCACTGCTTCTCACTGTTCCCACTGTCTCACTTCCCCTGGATGAACCATTCCCACATGTTCTATCACTGGATACCAGGGAGAAGAGCTCAGCACCTCCCTCTCCATGCCCCAGGAATCTGAGACAAGCCCAGCATCCTTAGCTGTTCCTCCCAGGATATGCCTTCCAGCTTTGTTACCCTCTTCTGGATGCACTCAAGGACCTTCAGGAGGAGCAGGACAGCTCAAAAAAAAAAAAAAAAAAAAAAAAAAAAAAAAAAAAAAAAAGAAAGAAAGAAAAGAGTCAGACTGGACAGTTTATAAACTGAGGATAAATATGGTTAAGTGAATCTAGAGCATGAGCTGGAGGCCAGATGACTGAGATGTAACCAACAATGAGGAATTCTACAAATAAAAAACCCTCAGTGTTAGGATGCATTAATTTGTTCAGCTAATCCCTCTGATTCTACTTGCCCTAACAAATTTAATCAAATTTAAAACCAGAATTTTAGATGCAGGCAGGGCAAGGAAAAGGCACATCAGAAGAGGTGAAAAGGATCAGAAGCAGAATTTTTTCCACTATGTCCTCTCATATTTTGCAGCTCTACCTGATCAGAGCCCGTGATCACAGGTGGGATAACCTTCAGCAGCCGAGTTTGCAGGCTGCCCTACAAGACATGCTGTCAATCACTTTATCAGTCATTGCTCTCTTTATTTTTCCCATGCTTGTATTCCAAATCAGGCTTTCTCAGCAAAGCTGCTGTTGGGTCTCAGGGAGGGTTAAATGGTTTCCCAGCTGATCCTTGGCCACAGTTTCTTTCCACTCTGCTCAACAAGGGCCAAATCCGAGCTTGGCTCTGCGCCGTCTGCTTTCAGTATGACTCCAAAAGTTCCTTTTGTCTGGAAAGCCCTTCAGATTTATCTCCCACTCCTCCCATGCAGAGATAAGAGCCAAATCCCAAGCACCTTCGCTGAACATGTGCGGCTCAGATGGTCGGGGGACGCAGCAGGGCTCTGTTTCCATGAGCAGCCTCACAGGGCCCAGAGTCATCTGCTGTTTCCTACTTGTTACACACCCCAGCCTGGTCCAGATGTGCCACTGAGGGACCCAACGAGACCTCATTTTGTGCTAATTAAGCTTTGTCACTGTAATTCCTGCACAGTGGTACGTGCTGGTGTGGGGCTCTCAGGGGAAGCCCACGAGATTCCACCTACATCTGCGCCTTCCAGGTTTCCCCTCCCCGTCCAGCGAACTCGGCAAAAACATTTTGATTTCTACTCAAGTGGGCTGTGAAAAATGAAGATTCTCATCTGGAAACAGGTCTCCAAAGACTTCTGCAGAGGATGCAAGTGTGGCTCCCACGGCCACGCCAGCCCCAAGGCTCCCATCCCAGAGGGCATCCTCTGGCTGGAAGCATTCCATGGCCTTAGCAGAGCAGGAGGGATTAAACCAGGATGGCTGGCTGACAGGAATGATAAAACCAGATTAGGAGACCTAATCTCGAGGCAGCAGGAGCAACTGATGGGAAGGCCAGCTGTGAAAATCGCTTTCATTTACACCAGGCACAAGAACGGGCCAAAGATGCTACTGTAGGATGATGTCTGGTATCACGTGAGCTGGTTAGAAAATATTTGCAGGATCATTCCAGTATAGCATTTCTCAAATCAATCAGTAAATTCCTGACACAATATACACTGAAGTCCATGGGAAAAGCCAACTGCATTCAGCAGGCATTGGAAAAAAAAGTGGAAGATCATCCTAATACACAAACTTGTAACAGGACACAAGTAAAATGATATCCCTGCTTATAAAAGCAGCCATGGTGAGACTGTAAAATTAAATTAATGCACAAACACGCAATACAGCATAAGCAAAATATGATACCCCTGACTGTCTAGCACTACTGCTGCACACATCTAGTCAGGGTGTCATGAGGCTGCTGCTTAGGAACACAAAATAGAGACAAAAATTGTTATTTCTCATGGAAGAGGTTTTGGGCTGTTTGTTTCTAACATGGATGGTTAAATTTAGGTTTATTTTCCCAATACACTGCTGAGTTAGTAAAGAAAGCATTGGATAGAGGTTAAATCAGAAGCCTGGGAAACAGGGAAGACCCTTTAATTTGTGTAGTTTGTGGTTTATCTTCTGATTGGTAAAATAAGAGTAACATCCTTTTGGTGACGAGACTTTGGCCCTTTGGCCTTAACTCTTTGTGATTTTTCCATGGCAGTGGGACACGTGGGTTGGAGGGGAATTTCCCTGAGGAGTGCTGCAAGCTGGTGTTTTGCACACACATTTAGGAGGGTTTTGTGCAGGTCAGGTTGCTGTGCTGTGAAGTGTTCCCCCACTTCATCTGATGGACCATCACTGCCCACAGAAGAGGTCTCACCTCCCTCTGGAAGCACGGGAAATCCAGGCTCCATCGACGCCAGGAAAAGCCTGGGTGCCCAAAATTCCTGTGAAGCAGCTGGGGGACAACAACTTCTTGGACAATGGCAGCTTGTGCTGAAGCCTTCAGCAATTATTTCTCATCAGAGCTTCCGGATAATTAAGGCTGCTCTCCAAATGAGCTCTCACACGTTCCCCAGTGCGGCCGTGCCGAGCTCGGTGACCCACATAGGCAGTGCTGCTGCAGCCTGGGATGAGCCTCCAGCTCACAGCCACCCTGGAATGCCACAATGGAATCTAAATCTGTTTTATGGCAGCCTTTGCATGGCCATTACAGGCATGGACCTTCTCATCCTCAAAGATCATCCCACCAGCATTGATGTGCAATGAGGGGAACACACACTTTTCCTAGAAATCTGAATTTCTGAGTGTACATCCCAATGCAAAAGCATTGAAGGCCCTTTTGGCTAATATTCTACCTCTGGGAGGCTCTGCAATTTATCTCTGATTTGGTTGGGATTCAGGCTGATGTGATAGAAGTGGAAAATCTCTACTTCTCTTGCAAATAAACTTGCAAATAAATCGAGCCATCTTGTTGCCATGCCATCCTAATTCATAAGTCAGGATTTGCTCTCAGTTCCACCTCGCCGTGCTGTGCACAGGTCTAGAAATATATGAGAGACCATTCAGTGAATGTCTGCAACTTACACCCACTCCATCTTCATGCCACTGCAACCTACACACAGCTAGATTCCACTCCCCGGACACATTTTCTTGATTCATGTTCAAAATCTGAGTGAGTGAGATTTTACATTCGTCCAGACATTTTTCCTTGCCTTGCTGTCTCTCACATGGCTGGAATACAGATGCACAAAATGTTTGGGAAGGCCCTGATGAGCCCGTGGCCACAGTGTGAGCCCCTTCCCTCCTGGAAGGTGATCCCTCTGTCACTGGCTGTGGATATCCAAAGTTATTCAGGCTGCCCTCTCAAAAGTGAATTCAAGGGGTGAGGGGGAGGGGGAAAAAACTTCTGCTGTCAGAAATGGATTTTTTATGTGATTTTTAATCAAGCATCTTGCTAATGCTGCTGTGGTTTCCCACATCTCCTACCAGAACTCATTCCCATGATGGAACCTAAAATGCTTTTCTCGAAGCTAATAAGATATTCCTATGCATGGAATCATCTCAATCTTTTTTCCCCAGTAGCTGATTTATTAAAAATACTTAATCTCAACTGGACCAGTTCCTCTAGAACTCACCCCAATGGCTTCTGAAGGAAGGGGAAGCCTCCATAAAATATCGGAGACAGAATTTCACAGCCATAACAGCGAGGGAAGCATCAAATCTAGGGACATAAGCACATCGAGTTCCTGATGAGCCTTATAATGTGGGAGATTATTTAAAATCATACATCTTCCAGATTTTTTTTCCAATTTAATAATATTTGAAAGAAGCCACTCAAGCCTCTCCAACCAAGATTTCTGATGCAAGAACTCCCCACCGCAGACCAAAAATAGCAGAATTATGAGCGCTAAAAGTGTCTAGCAAGGCTTTTAATTTTAATTCATATTTGAGAAAGGTTTCTAGCAGCTGGAGAAAGTAAGTGCTGTATTCATAAAACCCTTGGCTATTTGCCACACAAATGGTGCTTTTATTGAGTGGGGGTAGTGGTGGGGGGAAGGGGGAATGTGCCTATTCCGCATCAGGAATGTGTTGCTCCGATTCATAAATCCTCCTCCTCTCCCCCAGCTGACTAAAGGAAACCTTTCTCAGTTTGCCACTGTGATGAGAGAGGGCGAGAGCGATTCCCTGAGAGTGCCAGGGCCAGGGAGAGAGAGGCATTTCAGCTAAATCAACATGGTTATTAAAAACACACACACACAAACAGGACTATGTGCTGCAGCCCGGCTCGGGGACAACAGTGGGGACAAATCTGTCAAAGGTACAGCCAACCCATCATACTCACAGCCTGCCACCGAGTGTAATGCCCTGCCATAAATACAGACATTTTTCAGAGCAGGTCTGAGAGTTTCCAGCCTAAAATGCCCTCCCAGACACAGGCGGGGAGAAGAAATGAGTTACGAGGATGGGGAACTGAAACATAGACAGATTGAGGGCTAAATAAAAATAATATAATACATAGGTTTACTTAAAAAATGGTGATTGAAGGTGATATGTTGACACAACTGGAAATGGGAACTAAAACTCCTGATTTCCCCCAGGTAAAGCTTTGTCCTGAACTGCAGGTACCACAAGGCACTAAAGATGCTCCTAAAGATGCAGAGGAATATCAGCTCCAAGGGTTGTTCTGGATTCAGTGACTTCACAGCTCAGCCCTGTTAAAAGTGGAGCAGTTTGGGTTAATAAGAGAGGTCTAACTTTTGGCAGATTCCCAGGTGGGGAGCTTGAAAGCAAAAATAAAACAAAAGCCACTTGACCATTAGGGCTTGGCAGCAGCCAAGTGGAAGGTTTGGATGGGGATTTTTCGACTCTAGCTCAGCTCCATCTCTCCTACTTTGGGCACTCCAACCCTTAACTGCAGGGAATCCTTGACAGCTTGCCCAGCATCTCACAGAGGCTGAACCCAAATCCTGAGGTCCTGGCTGAGACATGAAGCAGGCACTGGACGTGCAGGGACTGAGCTGCAGCATCCCTCCACTGCAGGCAGGAACATCTGCACTCCACAACCCCATCCAAATAACAGATTCTGACACTTCAGTGAGCCTCACTTCAAGTATTTCTTCGTCTCATGCCATCTGTGTGTGGTTTAATTTTAGCCCCACTCTTGTCCTGGCTATCGTGGATGTGGAGAACGTGCTGTTCCTCCCTGTTTGCTGCAGTGCTCTGACACACAAAACGCTTCGGACGGGGCAGGGGAAGAGCGGACCGAGGCTGCAAGGTCACAGATCTTTAAACAGCTTTTCATATCAAGGGCAAAAAAGGCTGGATCTATGCACAGGCAGCAGACCAAAGTCTAAACTCTTCCTCAGTCTGTCCCTGGAATAGATGCTCATGGGTGCAAAGCAAAGGGTGAGGATAAACTTCCAACTCCTCCTCAGCAGCAAGTGCTTTCCCAGTGGAGCTGGGATTATCTCACAGATTATGCCCTACAAGAAAACCTACTCAGCAAACCACTGGAAAAAAGTATTACAGGCAGCTCACAGTCACTGATTTTGCCTTCACCCTGCTACAAGTTATCTTCCAGGATTTGCTGTGAGGCCACAAAGTTTCTGTAGGAACTGTACTGCACACAATTTGAAAAGGAGGGTAAGACTGCATGAAAATAAAAAACCACACCCTGACCTTCCCACATAGCTCACCTTACACCCATATTCGGCTTCCTATTTGTGGACAAAGCTTAAAAGATTGATTCCATGATTGCACAAAAAGGATTAGTGAACAGAGAAACAGAATTGTTAAGGCTGGAAAAGGCCTCTAGGATCATCGAGTCCAGCCACAACTATCTGCTTGAAAAATAACCCCCCAACCAAACCGTCACACTAATCACAGAGCATATAAAAAGATAGCAGGAATTCATTACTGTTACATTCTAATGGCTTGAGGAATCCAATTACTCTTTTTGTGCCCTTAATAAAATCTTATCCAGAGGTCTCATTCTCATGGAGGATGTAATCCTCTCAGAAATAATGTTCTTCCCTAGGTGCTGGGTAGTGCTGTGCACCCAGTGCTGGCACAGGCAGGCAGTCTCTCCTCAGCACTCTCCTCATTAAATGGATGTTTATCATGTGCGTGCTTAAGAAGTTCTGTTTTCAGTGCAAGAAATACCACACTCCTTCCCCACTCTCATTCAGAGTTTTCAGCTCACATCCCCACCTGAGCATCACATATTTTCACCCCGATTTTCACCCAATACCAACAAGAGGCTGTTACAGCCACTGGACCCACACCCGTTATATTTTTGGAATAACACTGCTTGTTGTTCCATTACATTATGCTCACAAGATCGTATTTGAATAACTAATAATTTTAATAACCCCCAGAAAAGTTAATTTCCAACTCCGTAGCACAAATGGTTCAACATCTGCTCTTGGCTGCTACGTGGAGTTTGATAAATGACATCACTTACATAATATAAATGGGAATTGCTTGGTTACAAATCTAATGTGCATAAGCTGCCTCTGATGCATGCAGTTTCTCCAGCATTCAAAAAAACCTATTTCACATGTCACGGTTTACCCACTGCTGCATTATCTCATTAACTATCTCCTCCCAAAACAGACTGGGAATGCAAATCCTGCTGGAAATCCACAGATTGAGGGCACTTACAAGGGTTGGATAGCACGACCCAGAAGTTGAGCTTTTGTGTTAACAGATGCACAGCATCCCTGGCATTTTTTTTGGTCCCATTGAACTGGAAAAGTACAGCACCCAAATGTGGTGAGAGGGGCAGGGTGCTGAGGTGGGAGGCTGGACACAGCTTGAGGTGTTCAGCTGCAAACCCTTCTGTGGGTTCACGATGGTGACTGAAGCCAGTGTGGCAACAGGCAGCTCCCAGCTTTTCCTTGCTGCCCTCCCAGTCCTTCAGTATCCTGCTGCTTAGCCCTGCATTCCCAAAAAAAAAAAAAAAACCCCAAAAAAAAACCCCTTGAATATCCAGTGAAGGCAGCTTGGTGCCTGAGAGGAGCACCAGCAAAATGTGAGCATGTGGCAAAGCCTCTGTGGGAGCTGCAAGGGACCTGTGTTTCTGCCCAGGACTCCAGCATCCCACAAAAGGGTGCAAAAACATTCCACGTTCTAGTGCTCAGACTGAATTTCTCCCGTAAATCCAGCCCTGGCAGCACACCAGGGAGAGTGAAGGTATTCCATGGCAGCTCTCCCCGTGCCATCACACAGTCCTTGCCCCTGAGGAGGGTGGATGTGCAGCCAGCTCAGATGGGGGGGTTCTGGCTGGCACTGGGGTGTACCAAGAGGCACAGACAGCAAAGCAAGAGAGAACAAGCCCTGGCAGGATGTATTTAATAAGCACAAACCTGGAAAAACCGACGGCTAACTTGCAGTGTCTGAAAAAACAAGGGACAACTGGCCACAAAGGAACCACAGGTAAGTGCCCTCCTCTAAAGAGAGGCCTATATTCTGCTGCTCAGACAGGGGATTTCTCAGTGAGCAGGGAAAAAGAAAATAGAAAAAGAAAAAATTCTTGCAGATTGCAAACACCCAGCCTCCAGCTGGACTGAACAGCACACAGTCTACATTTGATTTGTGTTTTAAATAAGCTGCAATGCTACTACACAAAACAGATCATTCAGAGATGAATGCAAGCAGGGAGAAGAGATTTCTACCCTGCCTCACAGTCAAATTCCATTTTGTGTGATCTGTACCAAAAATAAAAACACCACTTTGCCAGACACTGGAGTCTCCATCTCCTAGCAACACGCCCCACCCAGCCTTTTCCTCTAGACCCTTCAGCTCCTGCCTGCCAGCACAGCTCCCTTCCCCCGTGTCTGCAAATGAGGTACCCATGATAGAGATACACACACATATATGTGTGTTCTTAAAAGCCAGAGGGAAATGAATTAAACATTCCCAAGCCTGAGCCCCGGCGCTGCTTTCCAGGAGCATCCCAGGCTCTGCTGTCAGCTCTCACCAGCAGTGGGGAGGGTGGAAGGCACTTACCCATCCCTGCTGCCAAGAAAAGGGCTTTCCGTGAGTCTCCTGTAAACCTTCGGCCCTCAAAATACATCCTGTACGTTAAAAACCTAATTAATATTAATTTGATGTTTCTAGTAGACAGCACCTGTGTGTCAACAGGCAGTGGAAACACTCGTGACATCAGCTTGCTCTGAGATTTAGTGACCAGCTTTCAGGAAACGAGCAGGACAGCAACAGGGTGCATCTCCCTCCAGCAGCTCTTGTTAAACACATTAGTTTAACCATTAAACAAACACCACTCGAGTTCACACCTCTTTGTGTTTCATTCAGGCAGAGCTGGGGCTTGCCAGGACTGGAAGTGGAGATCAAACAAACCCCAAAGACAGGGCAGAGCTGCCCAGAGCTCACCGGCTAAAGGCTTGCACGGGCTGACAACTTTGCAGCTGCCTGAAGAAGGCAGAGCTTTCTCAGGCGTTCCAGGAGATTGTAGCTTTGCTATCTTATCCAAAGTTTACTGTTTGTAAATGCTGTTTCTCTTATGCCTTCACGTACATCAATTGTTCTGGTTGAACAGAGATGGTTTCATTATATTACAAAAGGTTTTGTGTTACAGCAACCTTCCTGTTCTACCCCCAGCTTGTTATTTTAGTTATTTATGTTATTGGATTTCTTGAATTAAGTTGCCACTTTATTATTTATGACAGCACAGTTGCACAGGCTGGCCATTATTTTATCAGAGACCTTGTGTTTACTCACGCTGTTTCAGCTTCCCAAACAGCTCTTTATTACCTTGGAGCACAGATTGCATTTGTGACTGCCTTCTGCTACTTTGCGCGGCTGAATGAGAAACAAAGAGCTACAAATTAACGCTACTAAAACGTGGCGTGGCGGGACCACTTTTCAGACTTGCGAGATGCCAGTTTTGGTGCTCAGCTGTGCTACTTGTTTGGGATGAGCATCCATTCTGGGTTTTTTTTTGGGTTTTTTTTTTTTGGTTTTTTTTTTTATGTGAACAATTCACGTCGTCCAGACAAAATTTATGCTCTCTTTAGGAGATGAGGGAGAACATCCTGCTTTCACTATGAAATCTTTTGGAATTCTGGCTGAAACTGTCCATTGAATGCACCTTGTCTCCCAGCCCGAGGAACAGCTGGGCCTCAGAAGGTGCATTTGGGGCCCTGCCT
This sequence comes from Rhipidura dahli, assembly GCA_013399225.1. Taxonomy (NCBI): domain Eukaryota; kingdom Metazoa; phylum Chordata; class Aves; order Passeriformes; family Rhipiduridae; genus Rhipidura; species Rhipidura dahli. Next base: position 1,337,525 of record VXAC01001028.1, read on the forward strand.
CTCACACCCAGCATCCCTTCCTGTGGGGATGTGCTCTTTGTGCCAAAAGCAACTCCCCGGGGTGGTGAACAGTGTCACCCAAAGGAGGGACCAACTCAAGGAAGCAGCATCAAAAGCAGGGCATACCCCAAGGACAGTGCCACCCTCTGATGGGTGCATCCCTGGGCAGGTGTGACATCCCCCACAGGCAGAGCAGGGAGCAAGGACACTGTGAGTCTCGGGTAGGTGTCACTCCAAGGAGGGTGCCACCAGCACCCCTCTGACATGCGCCACCCCAAGCCAGGCACGCCACAACGGGGGTGCTCCAAAAGGAGGGCGTGCTCTAAGGACCATGTCCCCACACCAGGCAGGCATACCCCGAAGGAGGGCAGAGCCTAAGGGTGGCACCACCCCAAGAAGGATGTCACTGCAGGCAGGACGGGTGTACCCCGAGGACAGTGCCACCAGAGGAGGCTGTCACCCCCAGGCGGGTGCATGGCAATCGGGGGTGAACCTGGAAGACAGTGCCACCGGAGAACGATGTACCTTGTGGCAGATGCTGCTCCGAAGGGGTGTCACCCCGGGCAGACGCGTGGAAATAGAGAATATACCCCAAAACAGCGTCACTCGGGAAGGATGTCAGCCCGAACAGATGCATGGTAATAGAGAATGTACCCCCGAACAGTGTCACCGGGGGAGGGTGTGACTCCAGGCAGGTGCATGACAATAGAGAATGTATCCCCGAACAGCGTCACTCGGGGAGGATGTCACCCCGGCAGGTGCACAGCAATAGGAAATGTACCCCCGAGCAGCATCATTCGGGAAGGATGTCACCCCCGGCAGGTGCACAGCAATAGGAAATGTACCCCCGAACAGCATCATTCGGGAAGGATGTCACCCCCGGCAGGTGCACAGCAATAGGAAATGTACCCCCGA
>VXAC01001028.1:1338645-1364070 GCA_013399225.1 Rhipidura dahli
CTGCGGCGGGGATGCGGCGGTGGGTGGCTGGTGGGAGATGGGGCGCTCGCCCCTCGGTGCTCCGGGCTGCCCCAGCCCCCGGTGCCCGCGCTGCGAGCGGGACCCACCAAAACTTTGCTCCCGCGCTCTCCGGGAGGCGATGGGGAGGCTGAGGCGCGCACCGCATCATGCCCCTCGGTGCCGGGGCTGCGCTCCTCGCTCCTGCCCTGCCCGAGGGGCGGCAGGTGCTCCGGGGGGCTCCCGGAGCCGGCAGCGAAGCGGGTTCGGGCTGCTGCTGCTGCTGCCTCCGAGCATCGCCCCGCAGCCCCGCAGCGGCTCCCGCGGGGATGGAGGGGCCGGGGCGGGCGGGGATGAGCGAGCTGCGGGTTCACCTGGGGAAGGGAGGGCTCCAAAGAGACCTCAGAGCACCTTCCAGTGCCTGAAGGGGCTGGAGAGGGATTTTGGCAGAGCGTGGAGTGCTGGGGCGAGGGGGAATGGCTTCACACTGACACAGGGCAGGGTTAGATGAAATATTGGGAAGAAGATTGTTCCCTGGGAGGGTGCTGAGGCCCTGGCACAGGGTGCCCAGAGAAGCTGTGGCTGCCCCATCCCTGGAAGTGTCCAAGGCCAGGTTGGATGGAGCTTGGAGCAACCTGGGATGATGGAAAGTGTCCCTGTCCATGGCAAGGGGTTGGAATGGGATGAGGTTTAAGGTCTCCTCCAACCCAAACTGTTCCAGGATTGCAGGATGGGGGCTCCACACAGGGATTCCTTGGCCAGTCGTGCCAGAGCAGCCAACTCACATCCTGAAGGCAGCAGCTTTGCTTTGCCTGCTTGTGAGGTTTGCAAATATTTGTATTTCTTTTTCCTGTGAGTTCTGCCATTACATACAAATTTCGTTTTTTAAACAAGATACTAAAAAAACCAAAAAAACCTGACAAAATTCAGCGTCTAAGCTGTGTTTCCCGGTAGGAAATGAGTTTAGCTTGAGCTGGGGGAGCAGCTGCCCCATTCAGTGTCCCCCCACCCCACCATGGGGATGTTGCTGGGGAAAGGGATGCTGTGCTTGCCCTCAGCACCTGGAGTTTTAAAATAAACCAAATTTGACAGCAGATGAAGGAAACCGCCACAACCACTGCAGCTAAGTCCACCTGTGACCATTAATCACGCCCTTAAAAATATATTGCTGTGTTTAATCCCAAACCACAAATTTACTGTCTAAAGAATGATCAGGATAAATACTTCTAACAGTAAGGGCCATTTAAATCACTCATGTGTACTAGCAGACCTCAAAAACTGCTCCAAAGGCAGGGTTTTTTTCCATGCAGACCAATTTAAACCTGCCAACAATAGCCTTTTTTTCCTTAACTAGCACAAATACCCCCTACCCCACCTATGACCTGACTTTGGTAAAAATTGACATTTTCCAAAGAACTATTTAAAATAAAATAAAAGAGATTTTCCTAGCTCAAAATCCTTTTGAGGTGATTAGTTCCCTTTATATGTTTTTTTTTTTTTCCTTAATATTTTGCATACAACTGACAGGTGGAGTTTTTGTTCTTGAGACTGGGACCTGAAATGAATAAATGGAATCTCCCGTTTATACAGAATCACAGCATTTTAATCGAATTAGCCTGAGAAAAACTTGTGTTCACATGAGAAAAGTAAAGAGGCTTTTGTCAGTTGATTCAAGCATGGTGTGTTGGGTATAATAATTGCTTTTTCAGGGAGAAGTCAGGTGCCATCAGTGACATTTCTTGCTGCTGATGGGATTTCTTCAAACTCCGCCTTGCACAAGGTTTTGGTTTTGGCCCTTTTTCCTGCCTTACTCCTCAAAACTAAGAAATGGTAATTTACAGTTGCTCAGGATTGTTGTTATCAAGGAAATAAGAAAATGGCAATGAAGGGGAGGATTTAGTGACATGGGGTATGAACCAGAGCTTGAACTCATGGCTGGAGCTGAGTAGTCATTTGGAGCCATCAGAAGCCAGAGACGTGACAGAAAAAGTCCCTGACTCACTGGGTCATCAGGGAACTGATCTTCCAAAAAAGTGCCTGAACACTGCAAGAAACTGTTTTTTCTAAGCCCATTCAGTTTCTTGATCTCATTTGCAGCAAGTGGCACTGAGGGGAGCAAACAGGTTGGCACATGAGGGCAGAATTTTGGTGACAGTGCTGGAAATGGTGATGAGGAGGCAGCATCTGTTGGATGAGAGGAAGGTGGCAGGAGCTGATGTGAGGGATGGGTAGGAGGTGTCATGTCAAGGCTTGAAGTTACCACACAGCACTTTTACCAAATACAGTTATTTTCCCAGTCCTCCAGGCCAAAGGTGAGAATAATTGTCAGAAATAGAACTGTGGAGAAGATGTTGGATTTGGAGTTTAGCAAAGCCTTGGGGGAAGGAGGTGGCATGTCCTTCCCTTAGAACAGATTACACAGACTGTGTTTGCCATGGGCACATCCCACCCTGTGGGTGCCCAAGGGCTCTCCTGTGACCACAGCCCTCACACAGAGAGGTTCACAGTGGGTGCAGCCTGGAGAGCTTCAGTCAAAATCCAGCTCAAATAGGGTCACCCAAATATTTTTTTTTTTCCGTGTGATGCCACCCACAGCATCCCTGGGGGCCTTGGTGGCTCCTTTCCCACCAAAGTGACCGACCCATGGTCCCTCGGGGACTGGCAGTGCCTGGCTTGTGTTGATGTTGGGCTCCAGTCAGGATCAGATCCTGTTTTTCCCAGGCACTGTGGCATGGCTGCTGAAAGACAAACTTTGTGTCAGAGGCAGGATAAATGAAAGGAGGCTGAGGAGGTGAAGGAGAGGCTGATAGAACACACAGGCGAGTGCCACTGGGGCAGCATTAATGCAGCATTGCTAAATATATGCTTTGGATGGATTTCATTTGTAACTTTGGGCTGAGATAAGGGCCAGGAGAGCTGATAGGAGTTTCCTCACCCCTCCATAAGCTTCTACATTGCCCCAAAGCATTTGCAAAAATGTTAACTGCTTCTGCTGCCTGAGCTGGTAGGATAAAGAAGGGGATGTAAAAAAACCCATGCTGTCGAGGGGTTTTAATTATTATCTGTGCTTGTGGTGCTAGGACCATTATTCTTCCTCATTTTTATCCTTTTATAAAAGTAAGTAAATGAGAAGAGTCTCCTTTCTGCTTTTTCAGTCTGAGAGGGAAGGAGGAGGTATCCTCACCACCAGCTGAGGCCACCACTGCCCACCCTTGGGGTGAGGATCCTCTTCCATGCCTGTGGGAGACATGGGACCTGCCCCTCACTTCTGGGATGATCCTGGGGGTCAGAGACAGTGGCTCTGTGAGCAGAGGGAGGGTTGTCCTTACTGCCCATGTCAAAATTCCTGCAAGCTACAGAGAGCCCTCAAAGGCTTAAAAGTCTCCCACCACATAGGAAATTGCGTTCCCTCTTTGTCTCTCTCACCGAGTTCAAGGAGGCTTAACAAGTCACTGGGGGCAGAAACAATAATATCTCTGTATCTAGTGCTTACTGTAAGCAAAAGATGGATTACAAAATAGGCTGTTTATTTTTAATTATTAATGTGTTTGTGCTAGGAAACCTTAGCAGAGTTACACATTGTTTGTCACAGATGGGAAAGGGGGATGAGCTATTTGGCAATAGTATTAAAAACAATAATTATTCATTCTGGGCATGGCCATTTTTTTTTTTCCCCAAGTGTATAATAAAATTTTTTTCAAAGCCAGGCAAGGCCAGAAAGTGTTGTCCTGAAACAAAGGGTGGCAGAAGTCCCTCCTGGTTCAATGAAGAAACTATGCTTTACCTCCCCGCAGCACTGCCCTGCTCTCCTCTCCCCAAGGATTCACCAGGGAAAATGCCTCCCTGGACGATTTACAGCACTCTCCTTGCACTGCACAAGGGGAATTATCTGCCTCCTCCAGCCCTCAGCTAATCCTTAAATTGCATCTCTGCTGCAAAGCTGAGTTTATTTTCATTCCGCCATCCAGTAGTTTTAAGTATTACGAGGAATAAAATGGGCATGCAAAGTGGTGCTTTAATTTCCAAGGGCAGTAAAGTGTTTTATTTTTAGGATGCTCTTATTGAGGAAAGAATCTCTGGCAGGTCTTATCTGGTGGCTAATAATAGTGACCTGGCGTGCCCTGAGTGCTGCTGCCCTGCCCTTCTCACGCCTCCTGCTTACCCTGGGTGCTTCTGATCAGCTCATTAGGGCTGCCCAAATTACAGGCTCTAATAATGTAATAACAAGGTTTGCTGGCAGTAATTAACTCCGTGCACCGTGCCTTAGTACTGGGAGGGTGACGTTCCTAATTAGAGAGCACAAATATTTAATGTAAGCAGGTTTCTCTGTACAGCCTTTAGGAAACCATCCATGTGTCACCCTGTTTCATGTTCATCACATCAAGAAACACTGAGAAGGGGCAGCTCATGGTCTGAGAACCATTTTTGGATATAAACACCCTGTTTTCAAGCAGTTTCTGCGCTCAACTCCAACACAAATCTTGCTTCCTGGGAGCTTTTTATTTTTGCGTGGTCTGTTTATTGATAACAAATGGATCCCATGCTGAATTCGTTTCACATCATTAAGTGCAATTCCCCCAGTGGCAATGGGGCTGCTCCCAGTTTGTGCTCATGGTTTTTCCCTGAACACAGAGAAACACGAGACAAACATCAGCATCTCGATGCATCAAGTGCGTTTTAAAAAAAACCCCTCATATTGAAGTTTGCATCTTTCCTGAAAGCAGAATTTGCTCCTGCAGTCCAGCAGTGTTCCTGCAGCTCGTCATCAAAGCAAGAAGCACGCTGGAGGAAGTATAAATAGAAATTCATTTTAGTAATGCAAATCCCGCAGTCCTATTTTGGGCAGGGAAAATCCTTACACCGTTTTTTAAAGAAAGAAGTGTGATGGTCCAGTTTGAAGACTGGGTTTATGAGGAATTTTGTCAACTAGTGTGTTATGGTGGAGATTCTCCTCTGCCATTTAAATATATCTTTTTCTGATTAATCTAGCTTTTACATGCTATAAATCCTTGCAAATTAGCTTGGGGTATGACCTCCTCCAGCAACTCACTTTGTTTTATTTAGTGGAGTGGTTTTGGCAGACGAGTCCCCCCTCTTCTGGCTTCTATGACTCCACTGGGAAAACAGTGAAGAGACAAAAATTTAAAAATATTTCACACCCCCATCTTTTGCATTTTTCTTTTCAGAAGTGGCTTTTTGCTTATAGTGTCCTAAACTGCTTGAGGGAATTGTGCTGCACTATTTAGTGACTTTGCAATGCTCTCTCTTTCTTTAATAGTTGGTGAACACCAGCTGACGGGGCACAAAGTAGCAGTAAAAATACTGAACAGGCAGAAAATCCGCAGCCTGGATGTGGTGGGGAAGATCAAACGAGAAATACAAAACCTGAAACTCTTCCGGCACCCTCACATTATCAAACTGTGAGTACCCTCCCTGCCACGTGTTCAGCCACACCTCTGGGCACAAAGACCTCTCACACACACTTAGCTGGCTTTCAGGAGATGGATTAGAGCAGTAAAAAATGTGTTTGGTCGAGATTTTGTGTGTTGGGACATCCAATGGCACAGGTTTTCCAGAGAAGCTGGACTTCCCCATCCTTGGAAGTGTCCCAGGCCAGGTTGGACGGGGCTTGGAGCAGCCTGGGATGGTGGAAGGTGTCCCTGCCCATGGCAGGGGTTGGAACTGGATGGGCTTTCATGTCCCATCCAACCCAAACCATTCTGAGATTCCATGAACTGCAGCGTGGTCGGGCTCAAAGAGCAAAACCTTGGCCTCCAGTCCATAAGATTTATGTTTTAATGGACTGATTATCCAGAGCTTAAAAGAACATTTTTATTTTTCTTTTTTTTTTTTTTTTCCTCGAAATTTATTATTCAGACATAAGTTTTCAAAGTCGCCACTTTGATGAACCTGAGTTTGGGTCGTAAATCAGCACCTGCACTGCAGCCTCTGGGATTCCTGCTCAATCCCCAGTTTGTGCAGCCAGCCCACATTAATGAGGCACTCGATAATATCTTTGGCATTCCTATAAAAGAAAGCTGTTGAATGGTAACTGCAAGGGTAAGTTGACATTTAGGTCAGCCTTAAAGCTGGCATGAGATATAGCAAATACCTGGGACTTAGAGGCAAGGGAAAACAAATTCTCCCTACAGTTAAATAACTAACCATGCAGCAGCTGTTGACTTTAGAGTAACTTCACAGCTCCATGGATTTATTGGAGAACAGATTGGTATTATTGCATGAAAAAAGTGCCAGCAAGGCTCCTCAGCTGTGTGCCCAGCATCCTGCAAGTCAAATCCTGTTCACACATTTGTCAAAGCAGTAAAAATTAAATCCAGTTTGACAATATCTGTGTCCTATGGTACATGTTGCATTCATGAAGTACAGTGATAAAGATGTGAGGAGACTGGGGCACACAAACCTCTTTCGATAAGTTTTTAAATGTATATAAAAGAAATATTGGGGCAATTAACAGTGACTTAGGTGTCTGAGTCAAAAGCTCTTCAGAAAATTGAAGCTATTGGTCTTTATGGGACTACCCCATGTTCCCTTGCCAACCTCTGAAAATTGCTGAGATCTCTTTGTTTCAAATTACAGCCCAGCTGTAAAAGTTCAAGAAATTCATCAGCAAAAGAAAGAAAAAAAAAAAAAAGAAGAAGAAGAAGAAGCAAACAACAACAAAACAATGAATCTGAAATAAAAGAGAGGGAGGTCCCAGCTGGTGCTGCTGTGAATTCCTGGGGCTGCATTGACCTCAGCTGATCACTAGCAGTTTATTCCAGCTGGGACACTGAAATGCCTTTGCAGCAGTCAGGGATCATTTTGAAGGAAAATGGAGAATAAATTTACAAGTTGAAGTTGATGCTTTGGGGTTTTTTTTCCCCCCATTCTAGAACACAGAGGGATTTAATATATAAAAAATAACTTTGGAGGGGGGCCTCCTTTTTGTTTCTGTACCTATCCAGAAGAAGCTTTCTCTAGTGCCTGGGGTTCCTGATCTTCTTTTTTCTTGATCCAAGGGGAACCAGATGGATCCTCTCCTTGCCCCCAGCTAACCAAGCCTTCGTTTCTAAAGCTGTTGTTGCAGATCCTACCCAAAATGGAAATTTGAAAGTCAGGGCAGTCCTAAATGTGATAAGGTTGCCCGGCAGATATTTCAGAGGATTATTTAATAGGCTGACAGAAGATCATAGGTCTGGAAGAGAGGTCCTTTCACAGACAAGTGAAAGATTATACTGGAAACAGGAGATGGCTTTTCAGAAGTGGAAAGCAGTTACAAATGCAAGATCCAAACAAATTCTCGCTTGAAGCGTTGATGTGGAATTACCAATCTGTTCAAAAGCCTTTCCCTGTTCTTAATTACGTATTTTTTTTCTAAATCTGCTTGTGTTTTTTGAAGGTACCAGGTCATCAGCACGCCAACAGACTTCTTCATGGTCATGGAGTACGTGTCCGGCGGGGAATTGTTTGATTACATCTGTAAGCACGGACGTGTAAGTGCCAGTCCCGAGCCAGCCCAGACGCTTGTGTGGGAAGAGGATGGTGTTCAGGAGCAAAATGACTGCTCAAGGGAGCACAGTTAAGGTTAAGGCCCAAAACAGAAGTTGCTTCACAGCAACCCCATCTGGGGTGTCTCGTCCCGGCTCACACGAAACTTGTGTGTGATTTTTCACAGCGTTCCCCGGGCGTGTTTCCGATCCCCAAACCAAAATAGCCAAGGTTACGTGTTGCTTAGGGCAAATATTTGGAAAACTGGCTTATTTCTGTGATTTTTAGCCATGGGTTGCCTGTCAAAAGTTCCCCACATTTCAGCAGCAGATTTATGCCATGGGAGGGGAAGACCACTTGGTGTGATCTCCACCCCAGTCCTTCCACTTCTCCCAGACCCCACCTTGGCTTCACGTCAGGTTCTTTGAGGACTTTTCAAGGATGTGGTTTGTCTGAACAGCATTGTCAAATGACAGCAGTCCCTCCCACTGGGTGTAAATCACCTGTGGTGTGGGTTGAGCCCATGAAATGGGAGGTTTTGGTTGCAAAGAAAATCACTGGTGTCTGCCCCATGCAGGGGTTGCAGGGCAAGGACGTAAAAATGGGCCGAAGTGGGCATCCAGAATAAGGCTTTAGGTGAAGGATCAGCCCATCACACGTTCCCTCTCTGTGCTACAAAGTCAATTCATTTACAGCAGATTGGTTTAGGGTGGTGCTATGGTCGATGGAGCTGACTCAATGTTCTTTTCTATGAACAGTTCTGATTTCTCACACATTTTACCCATTTAGATTGTTTCACGGACTAATTTGGATCCTTTCTGAACTTCTGCATTCATAAACTCAGTTTTTCATGAAGGGAGTCTTTTGGAATTCATCACTAAAAATAGTAATTTTAAATGTAGTTTCTCTAATGTGGCTCATACAACTTTATAGCTACACAGTAATTAAAATCATCAGAGTATTCCAGCTTCACCTGTTGCTTCCAGAGGAAGTCCATGAGGAATTGCTCTCAGCAACATCCTCTGTGGTGTTGTGTCCAGCCTGGATCAGTACCTGTCCCATTGGGACAGCTGGCCATTGTCTGATAGGTGCCACCTTTAAATACCTGTCGACAGCTCAGCTGTAAACTGAGGTCTCACCTTTCATCTCTGGGCTGCATCACTTGCAAGCACTGGCACATTTTAAGTTCAAGGGTGAGAAATCTGCTTTATTTGCTGCTTCTGGTCGCAGGCATGCTGGGATTTTCTCTCTGCACTCTGTGAGCTTTTGGCTCCTTGCTAAGCCAAACCTTCCCTTGCCAGCCCTGCGTTCACCCCAACCTGCAGAGCCTTTCTCTTTGCTGTTCCCGCAGGTGGAGGAGGCAGAGGCTCGACGCCTTTTCCAGCAGATCCTCTCCGCGGTGGATTACTGCCACAGGCACATGGTTGTGCACAGGGACCTGAAGCCAGAGAACGTGCTGCTGGATGCACACATGAATGCCAAGATAGCTGATTTTGGTACGTGACCCCAGCAGCATTCCAGCGCCGCCGGAGCGTGGCCGCAGAGCCGCCATACCAAACCCCGGAGCTCGCTGCTCCAGCCACCCCCAGCTGCTGCACCTGGAAAGCCCACACCTACCACCTCTGCCCTTCCTGCAGCAGCAGGGGTTACTTGGTGCAGGCTGCTTCTGGGCTGACGCTGAGAGTGGAGCAGCGAAGTAATTTGTAAATCTCTGCTGCGTTTTGGGGTAATCACCCGACATAAAATTTACCTCATTTATTTCTGAGGCAGAGCTCGGGGTGAGCTGGCTGTGTGTGTTTATTTCCCTGTGTGTTCTCCCTCTGTTTGGCCCTGTGCTCTTGGCCTCAGTTCATTTTACAGCAAGCAGTAACAGGAGTCTTTAAGTGGCATTAAGGATTGAAATCCATTAAAATACCTGGGCTACCAGCTCTGTCCTGATGAGTCCTTTCTAGCAACGTAAATCCTTCTGGCACAGCCCCACCCAATTCCCATGTGAAGTAAGGGCTCTGGGATGAATTAAATCTCTTTTCCTCCATGCTCTGGGATTTGCAACTTGGAGGAGCAAAATTAGCCAGGAGTGAATATTTCTTGGTTGGGTATGAAAAAAAACAAAACCCAACAACAACAACAATAATAACAACAACAATAATTCTCAAATCAGCTCAGAGGGGTCTATCTAAATTATATCAACAGTTCTCTTCCAAATATCCCACTCCACTTGCCTGCCTCTCCTCTGTGTGACACGGAATCCTCTGTGTCTGGACCTTCAGATCAAAAATCAGACATTTTCTTTGTAGGACTCTCCAACATGATGTCAGATGGTGAATTTCTACGCACCAGCTGTGGTTCCCCAAATTATGCAGCCCCTGAAGTCATCTCTGGAAGGTAAGACATTCCACTTCTAATCAGACTCTGTGTGAGCACATGGGCTTTCCATTTGTTCTTGGTATTGGAAACAGCTTTGCACATCTAGTAAAAGAAGCTGAATCCTTCCAACCTGGATTTTATGTTTGGGTGGATCTGTTGGCAAAGATCTGAAGGTTTTCTTGGTTATTTTACTTCTCAGTAGCTGTAATAGCAAACCGTGTTTTGCTACAGGTGTTTACTTTGGAAGAACTATTAATACCAGATGTTGACTGTTTATATTGGTAATTAAAGAGGGTGAAAATGACTCTTTGGATGCAAATAGTGAGGTTCCAGGTGGAAAGGCTTTTCCAGGCCACCCCCTCCTCTCCTGCCCACCTGTAATATAAAGCACAGTGTTAATGAGGAAAACCATTCACTAACAAAAGAACCAGGAAGATTTTCAATCACTTCCCAACATTTTCAGTACTGAAAATACAAGTGTTCTGGTTCCTTAGGCTTGGGGTTTTGGTTATGACAGCAGGTTCAACATTCAGAGCTTTGTTTTGAACTGATTCATTGAATGGACAAACCTCCTCTGTGGTTGCATCTCTCAGCATGAAACGTCTGTGCAGCACATGGAGTGTTGAGCACACTCTACAAGGTTGAATTTGACTTCCACCTGTTGATACAGAAGTGTTGCCTCCAATATTTTACTGCCAGGAACAGAAATTACATACAATGTACATTTTTCCCTAATTCTCTCTGTAATACCTTAGCAAGGATTGCAAAAAGATTTTCAGATTTTCAGTCCTCTGTATGGTCCTTCAAACTGCCCATCTCGTTGTCTGCCCCCTTTTTTTGAATCTCCCTTTTCCATGAGCTTTACTTTTCCTAATCCGATGTCTTTTTGCCTATAACTGTAGCTTTTAACTAGAACATTTTGTTCAGAATGTGTTTGCTGTGATTATGATTATTTCATCCCTGTTTACACCAGAGCAAGTGTTGGCAGAGCATCCTAGGAATTAGACTAACATCCAGAAACCCTGTTGTGACTACAGCTCTGTGTGTGAAACCAAGTAAATCCTCACTGACAAGAAGGGGACAAAGCCAGAAATGACTGGGATTCCAAGAAAATATTCATAGTATTTCCATTTCAGTGAAGGCCAGACACATGTTTTTCAATTTGTGTAGGAGACAAGGCACATGGCAGACCAGCAAGAAGGATTCAGTCCCCAAGGGTTCCAAGGGTACAGGCAGTGCAGCTTAGTAGCAGCAAAAGGAAGCAGGAAGACCAAAACCGAGCCCACATGCTGCCCATTTTCCCTGGCTGCAGCTGCATCCCTCCCTCATCACTCCCACCTACAGTCTCAGGGCTGCCTGAGCTTTGTGCCCCTGCTCCATGTGCCAAGCTGGCCTCTTCTCAGAGCTGTAGCAGCAGGTGAGAGCTGCATTTGAGTGGGGCAGGCACAACCCACCCTCCCTGCCTTGCTGGTGGGTGTGTGGGGCAGGAGGGAGCTGACTCCTGGCTCCTGCTGCCTTCCCTGCTGGGGCACAAAAGCAGTAGAGTGTGACAACTCAGGTTTCAGAGCCATGGAAGTGCATCTCATTTGGACTTAGAATTCCAAAAAGCTGCTCAGGCAGTGCAGTTATCAGCAAAAGAATCAGGCTTCTGGTCTGTGGGAGCTGGGCATGGAGGCAGGGCTGAGGGGGCCTCCAGCTGATCCTCTGCCTTTCCAAAATGATTTTGCTGCTGTCTCTGGCCTCAACAGGGGCAGTCTCACCCTTGGACAAGCAGACCAAGTGTTTTGGGGGTGTTCAAACAATGGCCACATGCATGACCAGCATGGTTGCTACAGTGATATTTCTGCAGTGATGCTTTTCAGGGGGAGCAAGTGCAGGATGCTGAGGTTTCATGAAGAGACTACTGTGCTTGCATTTCAAGCTCTGTACTTTGGTAGGGCCTCACAGCCCAAGGGGAAGTGCTACCTCCCAAAGTCTCTGGAGAAGCATCAGTTGCACCAAAAAGAGATAAGCAGACCGAGCAAGGAGCAGCAGAACTGTATATTTGGGGTGTCCTGGGCTGGTGATGACAGAGAGCACATTTGGCAGCTTGTCGGAAGCGGGAGCACTTAGATACCAGCACACCAAAAATAAACACTCAGAGACAGAGTATCTGCTGCTGTTTGATCTGCCTTGTTCAGTGAACAGAAATTTCTGGCTGAGCCCTCGGGGCAAAGGAGCAAACAGCCTGGCAGGGCTCTTGGGAATGTTTGGTTTGGCTTTTTGGAGAGTTTGGTGGAGGCAGGGTTGTACACCGGGGTGTGGGCAGCCAGTGCCAGCTCTGCCATTCATCTCCCTCAGCAGTTTTGGCTGAGGCAGGTTTGGTTTGGGGGGAACCACAAGAGCATCCCTGTTGTGGGCTGGAGCTCTGCCCCTGGTGGAGCTGGCAGGGAGGTCCCCCCACCTGCACCCTGACCTCGAGGAGAGGATGGTGGTGACACATTTCTCCTGCCCTTGTCCTTGTGCAGGCTCTATGCTGGCCCAGAGGTGGACATCTGGAGCTGTGGTGTCATCCTCTATGCCCTCCTGTGTGGCACTCTGCCTTTTGACGACGAACACGTCCCCACCCTGTTCAAGAAGATCCGTGGGGGGGTATTTTACATCCCAGAATACCTCAACCGCTCCGTGGCCACGCTGCTCATGCACATGCTGCAGGTGGACCCCCTCAAGCGAGCCACCATCAAGGACATCAGGTGAGCAGGAGTGGGCTGGCTGCCTGGGGGGTCTCTGGTGTCCTGGTGACTGTCCTGGGGGTCACCTGCTGGCAGGTGGGCAGGGTGGTTTTCAGGAGTAGTCAGCTAATCCAGATGGTTTTTGTCCCAGGTGATTCAAGGGGCAGCACTGCACCCTCCTGTGCTGGCTGGGTGATGATGAACAGGATGAGACCTTTTATATATATTTTATACCCAATATTTAAAATTCTATTTTATTCCATTATAAAATAGCCTCAAAAAGCTCTTAACAGCACTTGGCAAAACCAGCTATAGCATCCAATAATCCTAAGAACCTAATATCCACCAGCCATTTTTCATTACTTTATTTCAAGACCACGTCCCTCTGGGTACCACATAAAGAGGGTAATCATTGCACTTATTGTATATCCAATAAAAAAGGAGGAGAATTACTAACTTAATATGTAAATATTGGATGCATTACATCTAGCCAGTGTGCTAAGCATAAACATAAATATTACTAGGACTTCCAGGAGTTCTCAGGTTTTTAATGCATTTTCAATGGACAGTCTTGATTTTACCTTTCAAGTAAACCCATGCAAACTTCCTTTTTAATGTCTTAATTCCTTAGGATTTGAGGATTTAATGACATGTTAGAGCAGCAGCACATGTGCTGAGATTACAGTCGATATGTACAACCTATAGACAAGGCACCATACGAGTTTTACACACTTAATTAAGATTCACCTCACTGAAAATCGGTGGGAATTGGGTAGCTTTGATGCTCTGTATCACCATCAGACCCATGGGAATCCCAAAGTGTGACAATCTTGGAAGAGCTGAGGCCTTACTTCAAAGCCCAGCGGGTCATCGCTGTCCCAGTACCCGGCTGGGTTTTGCTCCTGGGCTTCATCCTTGGCCAGCCGTGGTTTCCCCGCCTTGCCTCGCACAGAGCTCACGGCTCTGCCCTCTGCCTTGCCCAGGGAACACGAGTGGTTCAAGGAGGAGCTGCCCAGCTACCTGTTCCCAGAGGACCCTTCCTACGACGCCACGGTCATCGACGACGACGCGGTGCGCGAGGTGTGCGAGAAGTTCGAGTGCACCGAGTCGGAGGTGATGAACAGCCTGTACAGCGGCAACCCGCAGGACCAGCTGGCCGTGGCCTATCACCTGGTCATCGACAACCGCCGCATCATGAACCAGGCCAGCGAGTTCTACCTGGCCTCCAGCCCCCCCACGGGCTCCTTCATGGACGACAGCACCCTGCACATCCCTCCGGGCGTGAAGCCGCACCCCGAGCGGATGCCGCCGCTCATCGCCGACAGCCCCAAAGCCCGCTGCCCCCTGGACGCCCTCAACACCACCAAGCCCAAGCCCCTGACTGTCAAAAAGGCCAAGTGGCACCTGGGGATCCGCAGCCAGAGCAAGCCCTATGACATTATGGCCGAGGTGTACCGGGCTATGAAGCAGCTGGACTTCGAGTGGAAGGTAGGGAGGGGAGTGCTGGTGCTCTGGGGTGGGTTTCCAGCATCCTTTTTCCTGTAAGATCAGGGAGGTTTGTAAGTGTGGTTACAGCCTCAGCTGTTCCCAGATAAATGCCCCGACCTTGTGATCATCCCTTGCTATTCCTTGTTAAGGCAAACTCTGGATTAAGGTGTGCTTCGGTGTCCATGGTGTTTATTTATGGTGTGAAATAAGGGGTTTCTTCCTGAGTGCTCCGGGCCTTTGGCTGGAAAGATGATTCTGCCTCATTTAGCTGCAGGGTTAAGAGGAGCTGCTCACATTTCTAATTTCAGTAGCTAATTCCTTGCGAGGTCATCTCACGTGCTCCTGAGCAGAGGAACTCTCATCATTTCTGCCTGGTCTGGTCAGGACTGAAACTCTGAAATGGCACAGTATTCATTGTCCTAAAGGATGCACAGATGAGGGGCACGGGGCCTTGAGAGCAGGATTTGTGTCGTGGATGTGGTGGCCTTTTCCTTTGATGGTGATGCTGCAGTGCTCATGGATCAGATGTGTTTTCAGACACTTACTGCTGCCTCAGTTTAGGGCTCAGCCTCTGGATTTAAACCCAGATGTTTTAGTTGACAGTACTCACTGCAGGTATTTCTCCAGGGCTGTGCAACATTTAGTCACAGTCTTTTTCAGAGTTGGAATGATAAATCCCTAAGTTAGCCCTGGATCTCTGCTGCTGTGCCTGACTCCCTAAATCCTGGTGCAGCCCCTGAGGTGAGCTCTCCTGGCTTGGGGCCTTTGGCAGCAGCATCCTGTGAGCATTGGGAGCAAGGTAAGGAGAATTTTAGCCCAGATCTTCATCACCAGAGGAGTTCCCCTCCTCCCTTCAGGTCCCAAGCATTGTACTGTGTGAATTTCACTGTGCTGCTTCTTTAAAACCTCCTGACTCCTCCTTGTTTATGATAATATTATGTCTTGAAAGCCAAGTAGCTTCCAGAAACCCGATTTCCCTGCATCAGCCAGGAGATGGACTGTGGCCAGGTGCATTTGCCCACACCAGCCAGACATTTGTTAGCTGCATGGTTTTGCAGAGAGTGAACAAACCTGCTGTATTTCTGGTACAGCCTCGCAAACCAACTCAGCCTAACGTCTTTGTGTAGGCAGTGGAGCTTATTTCATACAAGGAGGTTTCACAATAGTCTTTCCTACCCTAAGAATAACTTCAGATGTGACTCTTCATCAGAATTAACTCTCCCATCCATGCAGTTGCTTCATAAATATAGTGCAGAGAAAAGATCTCATTGTAAATGAGAGGCAGCAGATTGTCAGGTGGGCGGCAGCGAGGGAAATGCACAGCTCAAGGCTGAGCCACAAACACGTGGGAGAGGTTGCTCTGCCCAGCTTGCCCTGGTTTCATGGATGCTGTCCTTCTGTGTGGGTCCACGAGTGGAGTTTTTGGCTCATATGGCCCTGGCTGCTGGTGAGGGAGGAGCAGACATCACCTGTGTGCCTGGCAGATGGGTCACTGCAGCTTCCTCTGCCAGCAGCTGGTGAATCAGCGCCTTAAGAAGAGTATTTAAAGACAGGAGGAAATGAAGCCGTTCGCTTAAGTTCACAGGCATTGTCCTTTTGAGAAGCTGTTTTCCCCAGAAGATGTCTTGCTCGTATTTAGAAAAATAATAAGGGAAGAAGTGTTGCTGGAACCTCCCTGCTGAGGGCAGGCTTCCCGTTGCAGGTGGTGAACGCCTACCACCTGCGTGTGCGCCGCAAGAACCCCGTGACCGGCAACTACGTGAAGATGAGCCTGCAGCTCTACCAGGTGGACAACCGCAGCTATCTGCTGGACTTCAAGAGCATCGACGGTGAGTAGATGGACAGCACATAGGAGGGCAAGGCTGGAAGTTTAAGAACAGTTCTCTGTGCATTTTGAAGCGCTTACGTGGCTGTGTCAAGTTGGTATAAGTCCCTTCAAGCCGTTCACCTTCGCTGCTGTTCCCATTTCCCTACCACACCTGCATTGCAGCTGCCAAACTAACCCTGCTCTTTCCCTTTTCTTTCTTTTTTTTTTTGTTTCTTTGTTTTTTGGCTCGTTCAAGACGAGGTGATGGAGCAGAGGTCTGGCTCCTCCACTCCCCAGCGCTCCTGCTCGGCCGCGGGCTTGCACCGGCCACGCCTGAGCATCGACGCGGCCGCGGCCACCGAGTGCCAGTCACTGATGGGCTCCCTGAGCGGCTCCTTCGTCGGCAGCATCCCCTCGGTGCCCCCACGCCTGGGCAGCCACACCATGGACTTCTTTGAGATGTGTGCCAGCCTCATCATGGCCCTGGCCCGCTGATGGTGCCGGCCCCGCTGCGCACCGTGAGGCTCGTCCACCCCTCGTTCCTTTTGCTTCGTTGTTCTTCCTCCTCCTCCTCCCCTCGCCACCCCACAGCCCGTGGCACAGAGCCAAGCCCAGACCCAAAGCATCCTCCCCTCTGACAAGGCAGCAAGGAAATTAACTTCATTTCTCTCCTTGTGCCCGGTGAAATGTATCCAATACTGGGGTTTTTTTACCTGGTGAACCCCATGGGAAATGTCAAGGCTGTAAAGTAACAAAAGTATCACCAAGTTTTTGGAAAATACCTTCCCCCTTGTTCATCCTGAGCTAATGGAGTCATGGCCAAGCTTCCTGCAGGGAGGTTGATGTCTCCCCCTTGCTGTGCAGAGCAGGGGCAGTATGGGCTGGGCCAGGTGGAAGGTGTTGACCAGGAGCTCCATGAAACGGAGCAGAGGGTGCTGAAGCAGCTCTGCAGGGTTCACACCCAGGTCCTGGCCTCTCTAACACTCTTCTCCCCAGAGCAGCAGCTGCTTAGATGCTTCTGCACTAGTGCAATATGACCTCCCTCCCCTCTCTTTTTTCCTCTACTGAAGATGGGGAGGGAAGGTGGGATGTGCAAGGGTCCTGTTGCAGACCTGCTGTGGGGTGGCCTCCCTGTGTCCAGTCTTTGCAGAGGAATGTCCCTAAGGTGCTTTACTTCCTCCCGAGAGCTCCGGACAGCACTGACCTGCTCGCCACGTTTGGAGCTAAAGGCACACTGCCTTTTTTCCAGCCCTTAATCGCCACCTCCCTCCACCCTGCTCCCCCTCCCCTGCCTCACCAGGGGCTGAATCCCTGGCAGGGTTCAGGTGAGCACAGGACAGGATCCGGATCACACCCCCCCAAAAACCCAGCGCTTCACCCGAGGGTTGGGATCATCACTGAGCCACCCAGAGCCGCCAGCGCCGCGCAGCTCCGGAGCGTCACCTCCCACCTTTCCCGTAGGAAGCTCTGCCTGTTGTCACCTCCCCCAAACCACTGCCAAATCTGCCTTCCCTGCTGCTGGACACTCACTGCCCGTGCCCAAGGGCTCTCCTGTCCTGCTGCTGCCCGCTGGACTGTGACCCTTGCTGACCAGGCAGGGAGATCCCAACCCGGAGTTTTACTGTTCCTTTGCTACTGGCTATCTGAAGGACGGGATTTTATTTTTTAAGACGAACCGTGGGGATTTTTAAGGTTAAATTCTTGTTACCTGAGGGTAAACACCCCCCACTGCATGTGTGACTTCTTTGTTTAAAAGAGTTATTATTTTTTATTGCACAGGATTGATCTAATGGGCAGCGTTGGCATCTGCTTGGGTTTGACATGGTATTTAATTCCATTTACTTGATTAAGGAGTAATAGTCTAATTAAGGAACAAATGCTTTATGAAAACCTTGCCAAAAAAATCCTGGGTGGGGGGTTTGGTTTTGTTTTAGTTTTGGGGTTTTTTTTCATTTGTGTTCTGTTTTAAGAAACAAAGCAAAGAACTTTTGCTGGTCCCAGGTATGCAGTCATTCAACTTGAAAAAAAACTAACCTGTCTTTTTGATAGCTTCTTATGACCCATTGAGGTTTTTTCCTAGGGTTTTTTTTTTTGGTACAGTTGCACTTTAATTTATACTTTCTGCAAGTTTCTATGAGAAGCAAGGAAGAGAACAACACATTAAGCCTTTTTTACTGATCATTTAAGGTAATCAACAAACACGGGATATTTTTGCCATCTACTGGCAGCTAAATGGACCTTTTCAGCTTGAAGTCCCTTTTTTTTTAAAAGAACCACAGAATTGCCTTACTTTTGTTACAGATTGTGCTTGGATCCTCACTTTATGGTGACTTTACAGCTCCAATTTTTCCAGAAGCCGCACAAAGTAGAAAGCTTCCAAAAAAAAAAGAAAAAAATAGAAAAAAATCAGTTTTGTTGTTAAGCTCTTGAACGCTAAATCCAACACAGCGGTGGTTGGACTGTAAACCCACAGCAGAAAAGCTCTGTTTTTAAAAGAAATACTGGAAATATTTGTAGTGCTCCTAGGTTTTGTAATGAGCCTTTTATTATATTATGATTTTTAAATCAATACTCTGGGGTGGAGGATGGCTTTGGTGCTGTGCCTGGTGGCTGCCAGGTGATTTGTGTCCCCAGTGCTGTGGTGTGAGTTTGGATGGAGAATCCAAACTCCTGCATGCAAAAAAATAAACAACAAAACAACTCCAAACCCCACCCCAGAGTCAAAGGGGCACCCAGCCCTTCAGCAGCTTTTGGATCAAGGCTCAGACACGAGCAAAGAGCCCTGAATGGTTTTGGGTGATGGAGAGAAACCCCTCTGGAAAGGAGCAGGAGCAGCTGTAGGGACAGGCATTAATTCCCATCGAGGAAACAGCAGTGAGTGAAATATACTTGAAATGTTAAAGGCTTTTCAAATCTTCACTCCCAGCTGAGCATCTTGCCAAATCCTGGAAGCACCTGTAGCCCCCTTGATAAGGGGTTTATTACAATATGGGGCTCAGGAGAGGTAGATGTACTGATGTCTTTTTAAAAATTGACTCTTGTCCTCTGGGATTTCCTACCCAGCAGAACTAATAGTATTAAGCAGCAGTAAATGCCCTGGGGAGGAAATATTTGCTTCCTGGAGGCGGCTGGGATTTCTAGGCTGTAGAATTAGCCCCTTGTGGCACTTGGCATCTTCTCAGACCCGTGCAAACATTAACAGCTACGTGGGTCTGCAAAACCAGTCCTGCCTGGAGGGCAGAGTTGCTCAGCTTTCCAAATGGACAGACACAAAGAGATGAAGCAGCTTCCCTGCTCGGGGTCAGCAGAGGCAGTGGAGGGAGCAGGACTGGTGGAAGCACCTCCTCAGTGACCACAGTGGATTGAACGGTCCATCACAGCCTTACCCAAGTCCGTGCTGCACTTCGAAATACTCTGAGGACTTTCCCTTCTTTTTATTATTTATTTTACCTCCAAATAGGCTGTGTTCTGTTCCCCAGCTGCAGAGGAGCTGCTGACCTCCAGTTACATTTTCCAGAGGAAGAGTTTTAACTTTCACACTGCTACACTGTGGTCAGCTCTTTCTGAGTTATGCTGGTATGTGCACAAGCGTCAGGAAAAGCAGGGTAGACAATATTTAAACTACAGAAACTTGAATTACTCCAAGTGCAATTCTTCAGAAGCCACTGGACAGCTGTGCTTTGCAAGCCACAAACTCGCCCAAACTTTGCTTCAGCCCGAGGAGGGGAGAGAGAAAATGCAAAGGATAAAGAGTTCAGATAGGCTCCAACAGCAACCTCCAGCTCCTGGAGGAGTTAATTCAGAAACACCTTGTGCTGTTGTTGTTGTTGGAAGCTGTATATATGTAAATATTATATATGCACACATGCATATATATAAAATGTAGGTGGCACCCCTGTTGTTGGCCTCCCAGCTTTATTCTTCCAGCAGGGCAGGTGTGTGCCCTGGACACTGCCACCACACTCTAATCCCAGCCTCTGAGAGGAGCTGGACAAAGGGGATGCTATTTTTACACCCTCTTTTAGGTAAAGCCCGTGAGTAGCTTAGCTGACCCCATCAGGCTCAGCATGGCCTTGGCCAGGGATGGGAGGAGAAAGTGGCATCAGGAGCTGTGAGGATTCTGCCCTTCCACCCCCTCTGGCCAAAGCCCTGGTAACGATGGGGTTTGGGGCAGGTTTATTTTCAGGAGCTGGAGCTGGTGAAGGCAGCAGGATATTTTTTTTTTCCCCTTTAATAGATCAGAAATGCATCTTCAGCTGTGTGTCCCGTGTAGCATTTCATGAGGTGTGTACAAGCACAGGGAAACAGACGGGCAGTGCTGTAAAAACGTGAGCCGGCTGGTTCGTGTGTGTCGTGTGTGCGTTTTCGTGTGTGGTTATAGTGGCATTTGTGTCGGAATAGATGAGGTTTGAACAAAATAACCCTTCTGTCTACTCCTTCTCATTTCACTGCTCCTTACTGTCAGCGTGCACCCCTGTAGGAGGAGGGGGATCTGTGTGCAGGACACGAGCTCGTGCCTTCGCTGCGCGTCGGGACTGCTGGAAGCGGCCGCTCTGTTTCACGAGGTGCACAATTTCCCCAGCTCGCTCAGAATCCCCCCGCTGAGACATGCAGGCCGTGTTTCTAAATACTTGAAGTACCATTTGTTGTGCAATTATTTGGCTTCACCCTTTTATTAGCTGAGAGGAGAGAGGGAAGAAGAATCGCACATCTGGATGAGCCAAACCAACCCCCCGCTCGAGCTCCTGCTGTTTCTTTCCTGGAAAGTTGTAGGATCTGGTTTTGTTCCAGGTATATGATGTACCTTACCAGAGTCACCTTTCTTAAGGTCTTACTTTGGTATGGGCTTTTAATTTAGTGCTTTCCTTTGGCTTCCTTAGCCCTCCCCTTATATATCCCTTGCTCATCATTCACTTATGAGAAAAAAAAGCAACAGCTTCTTGTAATTCTGAACTCCCAGTCTGCCTCCTGGCCATGGAGTTAACAATTCAGCCAGAGGTACCTCACTGCCATGCCCGAGAGACGAACTGGAGTTCAGAGTTCCCACGTTACACCTACTGCTGGAACGCTGACTTTTGCAGAGAGCACGCCTGGTATTCGATGCACGGATCTTTGCCCATTTTAATCGTCAAAATTAGGAGAACTGGACTGTGAATCAGAGCTCTACCTGCAAGCACGAGTACACTTTTGGTGTTATGACAAGTCTGTTTTCAACAAAAGCCTTGAAGTTCCTGCTGAAGCTGCCTTAATTTAAAAATCAAAGTTTATTTGTAAGACTCATCTCTGGTTATTTTTTTGTTGTTTGTTTTTCAATTTCGGAAATAGTTTATTTATCCTCATCTCACAAAGCTGTGAAGTAGATCCTGTAGCCATGGCAATATTTATTCTTGTTGCTGAAAGCATGTTCCTGTGTTCTGTATCATGTTACACTCACGTGGTTTGTACCTCAATGCATTTGTTTTGTTTTGTTTTTGTTTTTTTTTTCTTTTAGAGCACAAAGCAAAACTGAATCCCAGGAAATCTGTGGTGTCCATGGCCCAGCATCTTTGGGCAGAAAAACCTCAACTCTATGAGAGAGGTGAACTGGACTTGTCCACTACAATTTTTAAGTTCATACTCTAAGGAGTATTTATGATTTATATTATGTATTTATGATTTATATTATGTATTTATGATTTTTTAAAAAAAAACCCTGAACTTTAAAAAGTTCTGAGTAGAAGCATCCCTTCAAATATATCAGTAATGTGAAGCTCAGGGAAAAAAAAAAAAACAAAACCCTGAGCTCTATAAACACTCCATCCTTCTTGATATTTTCTTATTTTGTCAACTGAGGGCCTGGAGAGGGTTTTGTTTTCCAATTCATGGCTTTAGTACTTTCTGTTACGGAAGGGCACAGAGCCCTGGTTCAGTTTTGTCCTTTTGTGCATTAGATAATCACAGCGAAGCCTTTTTCCTTCCATTTATGGTGTGGAAAGTGTTTCTCGGTGTACTGCACTGCATGTGATAGCTGTCTCCATGGTTGACATTTGCACTTTAATAAACTCAGAGATGAAAAGAGATAAAAAGCAACAAATCCTTCGAATTTCCTTATTGCACAGTCCCTTTTCTGCAGGCTGGGGTTGGCCGGTGGAATTTCCCTCTGGAGATCCTTGCACATTCCAACTGTGGGACCACGGATGCCCTCAGGGCTTGGTGGGAATCAAAGGGGAGTTAAAATTTCCACAAGGATAATTTAAACAGCTTCCCCAACCCAAAATCCATGCCAGGAGCCAGGCCCATGTGTTTACATGTGCTGACTCAGATCTCACCTCCTTACACCGAGGAGTGAAGGGAGAGCAGCATTTTGAAGACATCATGCAAAAAATAACCTTTCACTGCAGCAGAAGTGGTGGGGACAAAACTGGAGAGCTGTTTCCTCTGTGCCTGTGATGCAGGAGGATGTAAATCCAGTTAAAGCACACAGCTGCAGGGAGTGCTCCACATTTGTCCCTATCCTATCCCCTTTTCACACGACTTCAGTTCTCCCTCAGACTCGTCACCTCACAACTGTTACCGTGATTATTTCCCCTTTGAGGCTTCAACACTCAGATGAGAATTATTTTAAGTTTTGATGAGACTATATATAAAAGAAAAAAAAACCAAAAAACGGATGAGTTTAATTTCCTGACCAATCTTTTGACCAAAATACAGCCAACCTGTGGTTTAACTGAGGAAATCTAAGTTGCTGTCTCTTAAAGCATTTTTGTATTGTCTGGAGTCAGCCCATGGCAAGCTCATTTCTTCTGTGCATGCATTGGAATGTGTCCATGATGGAAAAAAAAACCCAAAACATTTCTAAGGGTGTTGCAAGGCATCCTTGGCATTAAATCAGCTGCCACTGGCAGTGCAGAAGTTTGTGTTTCACAGGGATTTAGGGCACAGCCCCACAAGGACTGTGTGTCACTGCACCAGGATCGGGGCTGGATCACGTCTGCCACAGGATGCAGGGGGAGATTCCTAAAAAAACTTCGTTTAAAATAAGAAGAACTTGTTAAATAACTTCCTTGGGAGGCAAAAAGGAGCCTGCACGTGTGGCTAATACAGGATTTGCCCGTAGTGCTTACACAGGGGGTGATGAATAGACTTCATGACTTGTGAAAGAGCGCAGGCCGGGGAGGAGGATGAGGAAGGAGAGGAGGAAGGAGGTGTTTTCTTCAAGGTATTAATCCTAAACATCACCATGGGAAAAAAAAAAAAAAACCAGCCAAAAACCCATGGAGAAACCATCTCCAGCACTTCCCTGGGGCCAAACCCTACAGAGGGATGGAGGTGAAGGGCACGGAGCACGTCCCAGGCTGTGCCAAAGCCAAACACGCACTGCAGCTCCCCAAACTCTCCATCCCCACCAGGAAAATCCAAATATTTGGGCTGGCAGGGCTGCAAAGCTGCGCATGCTTATAGGGGAGGGCTTTATTTTTTTTTTTTTTTTTTGCTGCAAGGATGGATGCAGGCCAATGCACTTAATAGTGACCACATGGTAAAATAAATAAGAATGCCTGTATAGACTTAAAAGTAAATGTTTTAATATTTGCTCTGGGTTTTTTTTTTTTACTGATGTCTCCTATGCTTTGAAATGGCCCCGTGGCAAACAGCACTTTTATTTTTCTTAAGCCTGGAATGTTTAATAATTTCTAATTAAAACATCTTACATTTTTAGGATATTTATGAGAAAACTGATATGGGCTCTTAAAATGTGCCAGGCAGTGGTAAAAGCTGTACACTACAGTCAGATTTAAGGGTTTTTTTTTTTCTTTCAAAGCCACATAAAAACTTTATCCCCTTTTTTTTTCTTTTTTTTTTTTTTTTGCTTTTAAAAAGGTATCTACAGAAGACATGGGGGAGAAGCCATTAGCAATTTATATTTCTCTTCCTACATTTAGGAGCATTTTTGCTTAAAATAAGTAATCATCCTCCAGGCCCACAGTGGAGACAGAGCAGCCAGAACACAGAGGCAACTGTTGGGTAACTCCCTGTAGCTGCAAGTCCCTGGGAGCCAGGAGTCAGCCTTTGCACATGTGGGATGTCTAAGCAAGCTTACAAAAATAAAGCAAATTTTGACTGAGTTCTTTATTTACTCTTTTCTCTTTCTTTTTTTTTTTTTTTTTGTTTTTCTTCAGAGAAATGAGTCGACTTTTCCACTGTTTTATATATTTAACACGGCAAGAGCGGTGATATGTACTACTTCTCCCAATACTTTTCAGACCAAAACCAGTATAAATTTATAGGGGTTGCTTTCTAAAGAGAAAATCTCTTGGGGAAGCTTGTGATTCTGAAAGCAGTGAGGTGGAGCAACTGAACTGCACTATTTTTTTCCTCATGCAAATGCAGAAATGCAATGGCTATTTCAGAGCTGACCATCAGTGTACTCCAAAAAGTGAGAAATACTGAAAATAACTAATAATTAGTGAAGACATGCTCTAAATGGCAGGGGGAAAAAAGAGAGAGAAAGAAACATCTTTTGCACATTAAATGGTGTAAAAAAACCCCAGTTTTATTTACATTCCCATCACCATTCCATAGCTGACCAACGTGGGCTGTTATGGTTGCAGGAAGAACCAGAGACCTTCAGGGATGCTCTGGGGGAGAGCAGCTCACAGGGCACTCAGTACTGTCTGTCTCAAAGGGAAAGAAAAAAAAAAAAAAAGCAGAAATTTTTCCAGCAAGGGCCACCTGGATAAGAGGAGGCTCATTTGTGTGAATTATGCATGAGCATGCAAGGAAACGCTGCAGCAGGGGATTTCAGGGTGTATTTTGGCAAGGCAAGGCACACTGAGTGGCCCCATGTTTGCAGCAGATGTGAATTAATATATGGCATATCTGAAGGCAAGTCAGGAATCTCCAATTTACACAAGTCATGACTTGGACGGGGCTTTTTTTAGCTTGCAGTTGGGCTGGAAACTTGTGCAGCAGCAGAGCAAAACTGGAAATACTTATTTAATATTTAATACTGGCTGTTTACATTAACTCCCCCTGCCTTCAGAAGTTATAAGTACGTTTCTCCACACAGGGAAGAGAGGAAAACGTGCAACATAATAATAAATAAAAAAATCTGTGTTTACCTGAAGTTCAAGTGCTCCAGTAGAACGTACCCATCTGAGGGAAGAGGGAAAAAGGAAGGGAACCAGTTAAAACTGAGCACAAAGGGCACGCTGTGGTTTGGGGGGTGATTTTTGCCCCCCCAGAGCCGGGCTGCAGACTCACATCTGCCCTGGGAGTTGCGGCAGATGGCGGCGTGGCCCTGCACGGCGTCGATCACGTCCAGCTGTTCCCCAGCTGTGACCGGCAGGTCGGCGCGCCTCTGGCTGGGCACCGAGCGCTCGGCGGTGGCCGTGGCGAGGACACGGATCTCCTTGTCATACTGCAGGACAGGAAGGGACCAGTGACTGCTCTGGGTCTGTGGGCAATCTCTGTAAGGGCAACGGGGAGGGAGGGAGGGAGGGAGAGGTTTCAGGAGGTTTTGGGGAGAAGGAGGGAGAAAAACCTCAGCAACACCCCTGATGAAGATCCCAGTGATGCCTTGAGAGGCCT
>VXAC01001029.1:0-38371 GCA_013399225.1 Rhipidura dahli
CTCCACAGCAGTAGCAGGAGCCAGGGGGGTTGGGCAGACACAGAGTGTCAAACTGTAGTGAAAAACCCAAAGCAGCGCCAGAGAACAGCGGGGCTGGACAGCACCACATGGGCTTCTGCAAACAGCTGCTGCAAGCACGCAGGAGATGCTCTCTCCAGAGGGGGCCGGGGTCCCGTGTTTTCCCCTGGAGCACTCAAGTAGATGGTGAGAGTCCTTTCCAGGGAGGTCAGGTGTTGAAAGGGTCCCAGTTCAACAGCCACTCTTATGAGCAAAGGCTCACCCACTGTAAGGAGAAGCTGTGCATGACAGAACTCCACAGTGGCAGCAAATTATCCCCTGTAAGCAGCAGCCTGTCTCCCCTCCAATCCTGAGAGTGAGAGAGAGGGAGGGACAAGCCCAGCCCCGCACCCCCAGGCAAAATTTTGCAGTATCTCTGCACTTCCAAAGAGAAAGCCCCCCAGCTAAGAGAGTGCAGCCAGCTGCAGCCCTTCCCCCCATCTTGGCCACATCCTCTGTCTCTCTCAAGTATCCATGTTCTGGTCTCTTAGGCAACAAATGGGAGAAAAATTCCCTAAGATAAAGAAAAAATCTGAAGAAATCCTAACTTCCAACATGTATTAAGTTTAACAAGGGCAAGTGCCAGATTCTGCACCTGGGATGGGACAACCCTGGATGTACAGACAGACTGGAGAACAGCTGAAGAGCAGCACCCCAGAGAGGGACCAGGGGGTCCTGGTTGACAAAAGGCTGAATGTGAGTCAGCAGTGCCCTGGCAGCCAGGAGGGCCAAGTATGTCCTGGGTGCATCAGGCACAGCACCGGCAGCCAGGCAAGGGAGGGGATTGTCCTGCTCTGCTCTGAACTGGTGCAGCCTCACCTCGAGTCCTGTGTGCAGTTTTGGGCACCACAGTACAAAAAAGATACAAAGCTGTTAGAGAATGTCCCAAGAAGGACAACGAAGATGGTGAAAGGGCTGGAGGGGAAGCTGAATGAGGAGTGGCTGAGGTCACCCTGTCTGTTTAGCCTGGAGGAGACTGAGGGGAGTCCTCATTGTGGTACTGAACAACCTCACAAGGGGAAGTGGAGAGGCAGGGATTGATCTCTTCTGTGGCAACCCGTGACAGGACCCAGAGGAACGGCGAGTCAGGGGAGGGTTAGACTATATACTCATATAGTTGAACCACATACATATATAGTTTATGTCTGTGGGTGTATATATATAGTTATACATAGTTTATACATCATTAGATACTTTGAAATGACACACAGCAAACCATTAGTAAATTAACTTCCTCCAAAATCCTATGTTAGTTGTCTGAGTGGCAAAACCATGCACAACAGGTGATTTTAGCCTACCATCCATTTCTGGATATGAGCCCATTTTCTATCATATGAATGCTGAGAAAACTATAGAATGTAAAAAGAAAACCAAACAAATCATTTACCATATAAATTATAGTCACCATACAAGAATGGATTCCTAAATTGAAAACTCAGAAAAATCTACATTAATTGCTATGTAATCTTCAGAATAATAGCAGGTTTCTCCAGCAGTTCAAAAACGGAAACTGCAGCACAATGAGAAGCGTATAAAATTCAGGTAAAAAAGTTTTTGCATATTTCACTTATTACCACAGAACCCCCCCCCCCCACAACCAAGTATCAGCATTACATGGATTTGAATATAATCATGATAAATAGTAAATTTTCAATGTTTTACATGTTATGTCAAAACCTGACTTAAATGCAACAACCATGCAATAACCGGACTGCTGCAAACCTAATTTCTAGGATTATTTTTTCTCAAGAAATGCAAATTTTTTTTAGGAGAAACATGTGGAGCAACACACAGCTACGTGTAATTATTACCCCATATTAATAATTTTTTAAAAATAAAGATCTTGACAATAGGTATTTACTGTGAATACTTTCAGTATAATCCAATCCTAATGCTGAAAATACTTGCAGAAAACTGAATTACACTAAAAGACGAAATCTTATTAAAATGCAGAAATAAAATACATTATGAATTTTTGTAAAGGTTTGCAATAATTCCTGATGAGTTACACTACCTCCTTTTGCTGTCGCTCCAGCTCTCTCATACGTATATCTCTTGCTTCTGCTCGAGCTGCCCGTTTCGCTGCAAGTCTGGCTTCTGCCTACAAGCAAATGGAAAATAATTAAAGTTTTAAAAAAGTTTTTTGAATAAGGGTTTGAGTACTCAATCTCTTCACAAATATACATTAAGATTTTAACACCATAATAGAGAATAAAGAAATCAGAGTTCTCACAATGAAATTTCAAAAAGAATATGTACCTATCTCTTTAAAGACAGCATTGCTAGTCAAAAGAATTATATGTTCATTTAAAAAGTCATAGAAGAGCCTGGGTACAAAGGGACCTTAAAGATCATCTAGTTCCAATGCCCAAATCAGGTGCCATCAATTAAACCAGGTCACTCAGCGCCCCATCCAACCTGGCTTTGAACGATTCCAGGGATGGGACATCCACAGCTTCTCTGGCCAACCTGTTCCAATGCCTCACCACTCCCCCAGTAAGAATTTCCTCCTAACATCTAATCTAAACCTTCTCTCTTTTAGTTTAAAATTATACATTTCCCAATGTCCTAACTCTATCTGCCTGTGTAAAAAAAGTCACTCTCTTTTTTATAAGCCCCGTTCAGGTACTGGAAGGTCACAGTGAGGTCTCCCCAAAGCCATCTCTTCTCTAGGCTGAACAACCCCAGCTCTCTCAGCCTGTCGTCATAGGTGAGATGCTCCAGTCCTCTGAGCATAGTTGTGGCCATCACCAAGTTCTTCTCCCAGTCTGGACTAACACGTGAGATTGCCCCCAACTGACATGCAGGATGTTGTACTTCGACTTGTTGAACATAAAGAGGTTCTCATGGGCCCAAGTTTGTCCAGGTGGCCTTGGATGGCATCCCATCCTTCTGTTGTCCCAACTCAGCTTCATGGATCTGCAAACTTGTTGAGGGTGCATTCAATCCCACTGAGAGTGTCATTGATAAAGGTATTAAAGAGCCCTGGAACCAACACCATGTACCCTGAGGGGCACAACTCATCACCAGCCTCCACCTGGACATAAGAGCAGTGACCACAACTCTGGCTGCATCTATCCATTTAATCCATGTCTCTTCAATTTGGACGTAAGGATGCTGTGAAGGACCTTGTCAAAAGCCCTACAGAAGTATAGGTAGATGACATCTGTCAGTCTTCCCTTGCAAACTGTTGCTGTCACTCTATCATAGAAGGCCACTGGATTGTTCAGTAATGATTTGCTCTTGGTGAAGCTGTGCTGGATGTTTCAGGTCATCTTCTTGTCTTCCATATGCCTCAAAACTGTTTCTGTAAGGATCTGCTCCACAGTCATCCTAGGGAAAGACATGAGGCTCACCAGTCTGTAGTTCCCTGGGTCTTCTTTTCTACTCTCTTTAAATACAGAAGTGATGTTTCCCTTCTTCCAGTCACTGGTGACTTTGTTCAACCAACATGACTTTTGAAATACAATGGAGAGTGGTTTGGCAAGATCAGCCAGTTCCCTCAGGACCCTAGTATGCATGTCTGAACTGCGTGCAGAAATATTGTTATCTCTACAACTTGAAAACTGATGTCTTGTGGACTTGAGAAGGACTTTGCCTATGCATAGTATCTGAACAGATATGTACGCAACTGAAGACTCTTTAGCTACAAAAAGACATTAAAACCAAAAAGAAAGAATCAGAGATACTAAACCACTACTGTTCATGCCATATTTAAAGTTTTGCTGCAATTTGGAACTATGTCAAAAAGCAAACATTACTTACTGAGTATACTTCAAATAGCAATCAAAATCAAATTGATTATTGAACAAAATACAACAACAACAAAAAGTTACCATTCCTCAAGAACTACCTTCAATGCTATTACCCCAAAGGGACTTGCCTACCTTTCCATTCAAACCCTTATACTCCCAACACCTTTTTTAGACACAGCTCCAGCACTCAGGACCTGCTGTAAGACAACTTAAAAAACTACCATAGCAGAAAATTAAGAGCAGCAAAAACCAGTAGTTTTCTGAGTTTTCTGTGTGTTACTGAAATGAATTGGGTGTACAAGGACCTTAAGAACAGACCAAGCAAAATAAGCAGGACAAACAGTAGCAAGACCTTCCCCCTTTCAATAGCAAAAAGCTTATTTCTGCACTGCTTGTGAAACCTGGTCATTAGTGGATACAACTGCATATTCTCCACCTTATATCCAGCCTCAACAAAAAGAGAAAGAATCTTTCAGACTCTAAATGCTACCTCAAATTTAATCAGTTAATTACGTGAAGGAATAAATTTTGCCATAAAGCTAATGTTTGAGGAAAGCACAAGCTCAGATTTTTCATGTATGAATAATGAGTTGACAAAAATTCTCTCAAATTCTTTAAATATTAAACCACTGAAGACAGGTTTTCCACCAAAGATTCCAGCTGTCTATGTAATGTTAATTAAAAGCTTTTGAGAAACAGCAGCAGCCAAAAATTCAGAACTCCTAACACCAAAACAATTATAGAAGTTCTTAAAAATCCAGTGGATTTTTGCTTTTGATTAAGGATAGGGTTTTTCCTGCTTTTGCCACTGTCATGACAAAGATTTATGTAAAGTATTGGAAACCTATAAAACTATTTTACTGTGCCTCAGGTAAACTAAACAGGTGTATAACTTGGGAGTTTAACTTCAAATTCTGATTAAACTACAGGCACAAAAATATCTTATCAAATAATGACAAGACAAAAGGCAGACTCACTATAGCTTTATTACTCAAAATAGATTGTCTTAACTCCAAATGACTCATGAAGACTGTTTTTGCTGTATTCTGCATACTCAGATAAAACAATTCCAAGACTGTATCAACACTTCTGACTGCCATAATGCAATCTATTTTCAGAGTTGCATAAAGCTACTTCTTCTTCCTACCTGATGACAGCACACAAATAAAGCATGGAAACTGTCATGCAACACGAAGTACTTCCATTTGTAGTGCATTATCACTGTTGCATACAAACTGTCACATAGACAGGTATGGATATGCAGCACAGAAAGAAAAAGGACTCAAAGAGCTGATATGTTTGGGTTTAGTTTTGTCTACAAAAAAGCAGATATATGCATTTGGCCTTTAGGCTTTGGCAAG
This sequence comes from Rhipidura dahli, assembly GCA_013399225.1. NCBI lineage: Eukaryota > Metazoa > Chordata > Aves > Passeriformes > Rhipiduridae > Rhipidura > Rhipidura dahli. The sequence goes on from VXAC01001029.1 coordinate 5,174, forward strand.
ACTTTACTGTTAAAGATAGAAAGTTAACTGGTTTACTGACTCATGCTAAAAATCAATTCACATTTCACCACTCTAGTGCTACAGCCAGAGACCTAATTTTAAATTCCTACAGTACAAGGGAAGCTCCATTTCTTCAAATTTACTAAACCCGTGATAAAACACAAATGAATTTTACAAACATTTGCCATAAAATGGGTGCCTAAAAATGGAGAAAAAGAAAATCCTACCTTTTTAGAGAATTTTTTGGGAAGAAATGGTTTCACACTACATTAATTTTTAACCTGAGCAACTGGATTCCTTTAAAAAGCACACAATCTCAAAAAAGACAAAAAACTTGCAAGTTAACTAAAAGGACAGTTCTCAGGCTTACTTCATCATACTTTAGAGCAAGAGACAAACCACAGTACCACCTGAAAGGCCATCATACCCAGTAATTCTTTATTCTTAACAGATTTGTTAGAGCACAGGCCTTCATGCTATTGATGCAGCACTAACGTAAGTCTTCATAGCTATGTTATTGAAATTTAAAATTAACAATAACAGAGAAACAATCACAATTCAAACAGACATAGTTTTCTTCCTGGGTGCTGCTATTCACTCTGTTGTTTTACTGAAAAAGCCCATAAGTTGTGAAACAAATTATCACCAACAAATCTTTCACAAATAAAGTTCACCAGCTATACTGAAATAAAGTCTTTAAATATCTCCTAAGGAAAAAGTAGAGCCACAATAGCTTTGGATAAAGAACTGTTTGGACTAGAGAAGCAGCACAAAACCACTAGACTACTAGTTGGTTTAGTTTTTTTTTTAATAAATCAGCAGTAGTACAGGTAGTCACGTTATAATGCTTTTCAAATTCAACTAGTATTTGATTTGAGAGGGCATACCAAATACAGCACTCTTCCTTGTTCACAGCAGCTTGGGAGTCAATACAGATTGCTTTCTACCGCCTGCATTAAACAAAGTCCAGTCTTAGAAAAGTAAAGACTGGCCACTACAGTTTTCATTTCAGTTTCACTGGTGTGCTGGTTTAACAAAATTTGGCTTGTGGGAGGCAAGAGAACTCAAAACTTGTGTGTCCAGCACAGAGCCAATCGCTGAAAGCACTGACACTGGGCAGGTTACTAGACCAATTATACAAGCTGGTTAGGCCTCTGTGATGACATATTTAAGAAAGGAGAAACTGCAAGAAGTTCTCTTTTTCTCGCTCCCCTGCAAGGGGTAGTGAGGTGGGGGGGGAACCCAGGCCCCTTCCCAGAAAAGGGCTGCTGGGCCCTCCCGGCGCAGTGGTCAGGACCGTGCTGCTGGGAGGGACCATCCCAGCGCCGCCAGCAGCCACGTGGCTGGCACGTCCCATGCAGTGCCCGCAGGCCCCTCCCGAGGCTGGCGCGGCCCGTGCGGAACCAGGCAGGACCACCACGCAGCTGGCAGCGAGAGACATGGTATTTCCCCAATGCAGAGCCCGGACAAGATCGACTTCTCAGCTGCAACTTACAGGTGCCAATTTTCTTCCAAGTCAGAGAAAAAGGAAAAGTGAGGTCACGTGAGGAAGGCCAACTTGGCAACACCACAGTCGCTGGGGAAGGGAGAGTGAGGAGGCCCTCCAAGCACCAGGGCTGAGATCCTCCTGCAAGCTGTGGTGAGGACTATAATACAAGTTTCCCCATAATTCATGAAGTGCATGGGGGGGTGCAGAGGTCCATGCGCAGCCCATGAAGAGGAATGCTCACACTAGAGCACATAGATGCTGAGAGGCTGTGATCTAATAAAGAATTTGAACAGAGAGAGATGACCCTTACTTTTAGACATAGAAGAAGAGAGCCTTCGCTTCCAACCTAGAACAGCTCATCCTTGAAAGACTAAACCCCATTAACTAGTACGGCCCACACTAAGCAGTTGTGGGAAGACTGCATGACCCGTGGGAGAGATTTTCACATTGCAGCAGGTTAGGGAAGGTTGTTGCTTGTGAAGGTTGAAACCACACTAGAAAATTTCGCAGAGAACTATCTCCTGTGGGAAGGATCCTATGGCACAGCAGAAGAAACTCCTTCCCTTAAACATAAAGAAAGACTTTTTGGCAAGGAAGAAAGAAGAAAAGAAAGAAGATGAGACTTTAACTTCAATGTCTTTGTAAAGATTGACTCTAGAGTCTCTCCTTTCTGATGTATTTTTCTTAGTCTCTTCATAGCAATGACCATGTTTTTTCCTGTGTAAGCAGCATGATATTAACACAGAATTGATATGGTAGAAGCTTCCCTTCACATTGATCAAGGAGGTGCAAAACATCTATCTCCATAGTGTAGGTAGGCATCTTTTTCTTTCCCTTGCCTGCAAGAAGGAGCTCACTAGAAAGTAACAGTATTTTATTTCTAATTTTTATACTCTGGAGAAGGTGATTCATTAATTGGCTAACATTCAGCATAAGAGCTTCATAAAGTTAAAATATATGCTATTCTAAAACGTTATTCCCCTCTGAAAAAATTATGATTATATTGTCATCATGGGCTGATGTATACCTGTAACACAGAACTCGTTTCTCTCTCTGCCAAGGGATATGCAGCCCTGCAGTTTCCAACGCAGGAGGCCCAGTTGAGGAGCATTTTACTTCCACCAGATGGCGGCGGTGAATGCACCGACTGCCCCTGCTGCGAGACCCACTGCTCCCTGTCTGCCACAGGTGCAGGGCATGGCACTAGGACACACCCTGCCAGCTCTGACTAAGCATCAGGGTGAACACTTTAGAAATGTTCACCGTAATTCTTAATAGGTAACTCTAAGAGACGGTATGAAAGTTCCTTATCTGTCTCACAATCATCGAGGACCCTAAAGACCCCAAAGGCAGGGCACGAGGACTTTTGCACAAGTCCGGGCCTGGCCAAGGTAGGATGTCTGCCAAGGGTTTGTGGGTATGCCCATGGGGAGCTGCTATGCATTCCATAGGAACAGGTTGCCCTGGTGCTGTTCCTTGCTGCCATAGGCGGGAAGGGCCGCACCGGAGCAAGAAGGTATGTTCCTCCTGTCCTGCATCACTGCCTTAAGACAATGCCCCTGCCTCTTGGCCACCTGCCCCTTGTTTTCCAAAAGACTATAAAGAGACTCTCTGAGAAGACCCCGACAGGATCCCCCCACGGAAGAAGACGGATCTATTGGCTGGACCATGAGGATCTCATCTTGCTGTTGGTAGCTATAAATCCCCCTCCCCTCTTTTTCTCTCTATACTTTGTTTCTTACATCTCTCCCTCTCTATCGAATAATCATGTGTTGGCACTCAATAAAAAGTGCACTGATTTGACTGGAACTAAAAATCCCTGTTTGTGTTTCTTTTGTACACTGAGATCAGTGTAAAGAACCATTACGACCCCCACTTTATGTTAGCGGATTGTGACAGTAACTACACATAGCAACTTAAAACTTTATTTCATCTTTTCTCATTAAGCAAACAAAGGATTCTGTGCCCATGGCAGGGGGGTGGGAACTAGGTGATCTGTAAGGTCCCTTCCAATCCAAACCATTCTATGATTCCTTCTGCTGCTCTTTTCTTCTGTATTCTCATTTCCATGCTTTTTGCACTTATCTCCATACTGTTTCATGAAATCAAGGCAACATCATCATTTACATGCCAAAAGTATTTCTTATGGCTCCTCAGAAATATCTTTTCCACTTACTTCTGATGTCTCTGCCCCAGCTGCCTACAAACCAAAGACTATAAACAACAAAATCTTAAGTTTTAACATGACTTAAAGGCTTAAGAGTCTTTGTTTCTGATGTCTCATTCTTTTTCTATTTACTGTACAGATTCATATATATATTATAAAATGTTTAGAATATCCTATATCCCATAAAATATCTTTTACCACTATTAAAAACAAAACCAAACAAGACTTTGAATTAATAATAAAGCAGAAATAGTCAATTGAAAATATTTAGGGATCTCTTACTGAAACAAATTAAAAAATGACCTAGCACCTACAAAGACAGTATACATGAAGATGGAATTCTTTGGGGCTTTGCCTGCTTCTTAACAGAAGCTGAACCTACATGAAGAGAAAAAATCATGTACTAAACCTTAAATAGATTCATATGATAAAGACTATGTTGTTTACTGTTTCTGATTCATGATATAGCCCTCTAACATTCAAAAATATTAAACTCTTAGCTCTTTCTACCACATCTTTACCAAAGTAAGAACAACTGCACTCTACTCAATGTTGAGCAACTACAGAGTGAATTTTAAATCAAAATGAATCTTTATTCTCTCCCATGAGAAAACACCTTAAGACTTTTCTATGCTCTTGCTATATAGTGAAAAGTCATGAGAACAGTTCCTGAAAAAAAAAAAAAAAAAAGAACACCAAACCAAAATAGAGAGATAAGATTCTACAAGGCAGAAATCCAGTGAAGTCTGTTGCAATCATTGTCCACAAGCTCTAGTTCTGTCATCTAGTAACACAGCCCTGAGGAATGGAAGAGTTGCTGATGGAAACACCCCAAAAAAGGCTATAGGTAAATCCTGATTGTGCCTTCAAACTGCTGTTTAGAAGGTTCAAGATGGATAAGATGACACAGCAGACTCCTCTCTCTCTGCCATGATATTCATTGTATCTGAGCATGAATCACAGGCAATGCAATAACACAGAAGTGACTAAAACCTCTGTTCTCACATAATCAGACTGGTTTTGGAGAAGGAGGTCTCACGTAATCGTAAGAGGTGCCTGGTGATGACATGTTATTGCTAAGTATTTAAAATGAGCACAATTTGTCTGCAAACTACAAAGTCAAGTGAAGCAGCGATGCACAACTCAGCTGAAGGTATTCTGTCCACAAAATAATTTAATAAGCAGAGAATCCCCACAAAAAACCCACAGGGAAAAACATCTTGAGATCACATCAGCTGTATTCCATGTACATTCTCTGAACATAACCTTGAGAATATGAACCTCAATTTTAATTTATCTAGTTATGTGGGAATCCTTTTCGCTTAACAAATGACAATGTAATGTTGCCAGGAGCCTGAAGTAACCCTAGACAATCATTACCTGTGCTTTGGGAAGCTCAAACTTCGCACAAGACATATGAAACTGTCTTCTATACCAGATGACTTATTCTTTATCAGTATGAGAAAGCTAAGTTTCAGAATCCATTACAACAGTTAGAGAAAGAACCAAAAGGTCACATAAAGGAACTCTGTGTTTTCAGGAGATAGGTTTTTTTTTTTAAGAGATAATCTGACTTCAAATTAACCTTGCTATAATTAGAATACACTCACCACCACTACTCCATTTTAATGCAGTTGGGTGCTTTTACAGTCAGAGTTCCTTTATTTCCTTGCAGGGAACACAGGGACAATATATCTACACCTGCTCCTGCAGCTTTTGAAAAAAACATGGTTAACTGTTGTACCAAGATAAGACTGCCAAACTGATCAACTGTGAGTAATCTCACTTCAGACACTCTGTAATAGGAAGAGTGCATTGCTTCCAGGAAAGGATGTACGGATAGATCCCTGTCCCTGGATGTGTACATCACCTTTACTCTTCCTCTGTTCCAGTGAGCAAGGAAATTCAGTGCCAGGAAAAACAAAACACCAAAGTATAAGAAGTAGGTCCCAAAGAAAGAGGTTTAGTATCTCAAAAGCTCTTGGAATAAGGCAGAAATTCATTCCAATGTTGATGTTTTAGAATATTTGCATGTAACAGAGACATTGTAAATATGCTTGTCTCAATGCACAGTCCCACACCAAGGAAAGATGCCAAAGAGCTCTCTACATAACAAAAGTACAAGAAATAAAGGGGAGAGGACAGCCAACAGAAGAAAAAAGTTTTCTGATGAAGAGGAAAGATGGAAAAAAATGAAAGAAATGTCAAAGAGGAAGCAGTCTGACCAAGCATCTCAGATCCTACAATTGCACCCTTGTCTTCCATTAAATATTTTCATATAAAATGACATCAGATTCAACCAGTGCAGAAAAATTACTATATGGAAATGAACTCAGTGGATCAGTGCTAACGAATTCTTTAAACCAAATCTCCTAGAAAGCAATGTTTACTGGTACTAAAAGGAAGATACCTTTTTTTTGACGCATGCCATAGAACAAGGAAATTGCAATTTTGTCAAACTAAAAGTGGTAACGAGGAATAAGAATAGCACTTTCTGAAATCTGAACTTTTAGAGAAAAAACACCCTGAAATGTCATATACTACATAAGAATCACTTTACTGGAGTTCTTTGCATTACAAATTCTGATACTTCCTAGTGCAATTTTGTGACTGCTTTGAATCCCAGAGCACTTTCATGCAGTTTCACCATGATGCAGATCATCCTGAGTGCAGCCTTTTGTTTCCACATATTCTGTTTACCATCTCTTAATACCTTGAACACCTATAGGAAGATTTTCCACAGAAGACATGTGGATTACAAGACTCCATTCAATTCTAGTAAGTATTATCCTCTAAAAAGACGTAAGAGAACAAAGCCCAATAGTAATTTTAAGTAAGTTAGTAAATATTACACCTTGCTATTGAGATCCTTTTCTAGGCTAAACGACAAGTTGATGTTATGTACTGGAAGCATGCAAATACTCAAAGAAATTAAAGGCCATATTCTTTCTTTTTCATTCACTGCTTTCCCCAAAAAATGAGAGATGGAGTTTGGTAAGTGAGATCATAAATGATCCCGAGTCCCACACAGAACTTGGCAGGTAAGGTGAGACCTTCCATTAGAACTAGAACATGACTGTGAACATGACTTTCTGAAAAGATACCAACTATATTTTTTCTTTTACTGACAAAGCATATCTTTTACCTACAGTCTACGATAGATACATTTGAAAATGCCTAAAGAAACCTTCTCTTCAGAGATCTATCGCCTACCTATTTTGTATTACACACACATATATAGACAACTATTTACATTACAAAGACAATTAGAATCTGCATTTTGCACTCATTTATATCAACCAGGGAGAGCAGCTTTGTAGATAATACAACCCCAAAGGACCTTGATCCATTTGTATACAAACAGTATGGAGGCTTTTGTTCCCTAGTCATAGCATTTCCACCTAGAAAAACTCTGGTCCAAACAGACATCTATAAAACTTTAAATTTCAACTGCCTTTTTCCTATATCCAGTGGAACAAAATTCCCCTCTGTATCAACTTCTTGTTAATTGCAATTTTTGATATCTCCAGCCCTCTTTTTGTTAGGTGGTGAAATTCCTGGTATAGCATACATATTAGGCTTAGTTGGAAAGAAATGAGACTTCTCACATTTGAAATAGAATCTGTTATATTTTAGTAACGACTACTACATATTCAACACTAAGACACTATACTTACCATCTTAAGAATACCACACACTAATAGGATAAATGTGTATGCTTTTTAGTTTTACACTTGAGAGAGCATCTGGATTTTTCCTTTATCTTTAAGCATGTAAATATCTGTAGAAATAGCTGCTAGGTTTAATGTCATTCTGTGAAATTATGTTAGTCATACAATTAATATCTCACTATGTCAACATTTCAGTAAATGTGGTATTTGAGCAATAATTCTCTTAGCTTTTATTAATTGTCATATTTTTGGCTAATTACACTTTTTTATGCACATCTGAAAAAATTAACTCTTCCTGGATAATGAGATTGCTTTCATCCCTATTTCTGAATTTAAGACACTTAAAAATTAGCAAACCTCTCTAGCAATGTTGCTCAGAGCTTCATCTTCTGCAGAAAACCTGTCTTTCACTGGAGTTCTCTTCCGTCCTGATCCAGGAGTTCCCATTTTTATCCTCTGAATCTGTATTTGAAAACACAGAAAGGAAAAAGATCAGTTTTAATTCAGATCTGGAATTAAAAACAAACAACCAATCTACACTCCAAAATGTCCTAATTTTTCCAATCTTTAGCTACATAATATTCCAGAAACCTACATGCAATTGGTACATAATTGTGGCAGCTTTACAAAACACCACTGCATCCGACAAGGTGCACATATAGCATTTTTCTACTGAACAGAACCCATCAGTTTACCTACAGCTTCAAAGTAAACTGCTCCTCGCTCAAAAAGGATACTTCTGTGGTCTGAACTTACACAATTCCAAAAAAGAGATATCCTTTAAAGTTACGGATGTGAAAAAAACTCCTATAGACAACAGTGTTCAAGATTTAAATTTACATGATCATTAGAGTTCTCCCCAAAACAGAAAAGACTCAGCAGACAAACTTTACTAAGCATCCAAGCAGGTACATGTGGCTTATTTATATTTTAACACAGCTGTTCTCATGCATTTGCAACTGCTATCCTCTAAAAAAGGTTTACTACAGTAGAAATAAAGATATCTTTATGCAAAAACCCCACTCATTTGCCTCACCAGATTCTCAAATTGGGAAGTGAAGAGAGAACATACTACCATCATATCCCCAGAATACGTAAGATACCCTCTTACTTTTCTTCCAGAAACCTCTTATGAATTGCAAGCATGTAAAAATGACCAACAAAACAAAACAAAGCCCATGTAGCCACAATCAGAAAAATGCCACACAACCGCCCCTCACCCCACAAAAACCCCGAGAACTATATTAGTTTTTTTTCAAATATCCTAAAGAAATCCTACTTCCAAACATCCAGGTCCTCCCAAATGTCAGACTAGAATTTGGTGGTAGTCCAGCTATTTGACAAGGTAAGTATCCTACACAGGGTTTGAGAAAACACCTTAGAATGAAAATTTCTATTTGCAGGAAGAAAAGATCTAAAAGGTAACTAGTATTGGCTATCCTTTTGAAACTGAACTGGTACAAGAACTACCTTTCTTACTGGATCTAACTAGCAAAGATTCAGTAATTGATTACAGTTTAATCAGAGGGGAAGGAGGAAAAAAATCCCAAAGTGCCAGGAGTATTTTTGTACAAGCAGAGTTTTTACTTTATTATTTTTATGCATCAACCACAAAGTCAAAATATTTTGCGGTATTTTCTGGCACTCAAAGACATCAAGTAGCATCACAAGACTTTTTTTTTTCTCTTATATTTTAGCTTCTACACCTTTTCACCCCCCTTCCCTTAACATACCACTAGTCCATTCTTTTCCTTGCAAGCAACAAGATTTTTCAAATTTTACAGGTATTTTACTATTCTTCATGTGCTCAGTATTGTCACTGCTAATCTATTTGGTAAGAGTCTCTATTTTTAGTCTTAAAAACAAGCAAGTAAACTTACATCTTGTACTCAGGCAAATTTAGATAAATACATGCAAAAACAGTTTTGAGATCTCTGTGGCAAAAGTTTAAGTTCAGAGCTAGAGGTTGCTGTCCACATTCTGAATATCTCAAAAAATCTGCACCTTTTGTCAGTAATTCTTATTGGCTGATTTCAAATATTAAAAGCAGATAGGGCCCAAACTAGAAGTTACATGAACACAAAATAATACTCCCCCTGCTACAGAAGGCTTTAACATTATACACTAGCCACAAGAAAAATCATTAAATGTTTCTTACAATAAATGGGTTCATGTAAGAACAGAAATCCTATCTATCTACTGAATGTAACTAAGCATGAAATTATTTTAATTGGCTCAACAAAGGCCGTATTTCTTTAAAAAGTATTTACCACATAAGTAAAAACTGAAGAATAACTGCACATACCATAGACTTGAACTGCAATTGTTGACAGCCTTTAAACAACATACCATTTCTAATAGACAACAAACTTTTTGTTTGTTAACTCACTGAAATGCTTTTAGCTAGCAGACTGATTTGGGGAATGTAATGGGTTATATAGCTAATTTTAGTATAGGTATGTTCAGTTTAACATGAAGTACTAATTTACAGAGTGGTAATTTCATAAAAATTAGGTGCTGATGCTTTACATGAGGAAAACACGCTTCATCTCAGTCACTGTGGAGGAAGGCAAGTGGGGCATCCCTGCCAGCCATCTGCCATGCTTTTCACCTAGAATGAACTTAGAACATCTGACTGAGCCCAAACCCAAGAGGGAGCAGGACAGATTACCTAGAAGGTATACAGAGATGTTGCCTTTGCCTACAAGGAGGAATTAAGAAAGTCAAAACTCAGCTGAAACTAAAACTAGCAAAGGCTGATAAGGACAAAGAGAAAGGCTACTCTAAGGACATCAGGAACACAAGAAAGACTAAGAAAACTGTAGGGCCACTGTTTAGTGACACAGGTGACAGGTAGAATGGTCTGGACAATAACAAATGTGAAGATGGAAATCTTTCTGTGTGGGAGTCAAATAAGCAAAATTGTCTGACAGGGTACTGGCCCCAAACTGGTCATATTGAAGAGCAAGAGGATCATCAGTTACATTCAACAGAAACTAGGAGATTAATCAGAAGTATTTGTTTGAAGTAAAGGAGTCCTCTTGAAAATAAAACCAAAATCAATTTGAAAGTCTATACCAGTAGCAGAGACTGTAGAGTGGTAACAGCATTTGTCAAAACCTGGTTTGATGCTGTCAGAAGTCATCCCACTGACTGCATGGTAATATCCAACCAGGCTAAATAGCACAGCATCCCTCCCAGTGGATGCAAGATCCTGCACTCCAGCTAGCAGGGGGTCAGTACACCTTAAGTGTGTGAATGTGAGCTTGTTGGGTACGCTCTCGCTGCACTAGGGCACATGCATTAGCACATAGCACAGCACACATTAAAGAACAGCAGAGGTACACACAAACCTAGAGTGTCCGTATCTCCAGCAGAAATCATGTGCAAATAGGGGACCTTTGAGTCGAAGAACAGAACAGTTAAACACCAGTCTAGAGAGGCTGTGAAATGTCCATCCCTGAACATGGTGAAAACTTGACTAGACAAGGCTCTGAAAAACCTTTTCTAATTGACAATACCTTGGGCAAAGGATGACCTCTAAAGAATCCTTCCCTAAGATAATATATGATTCTATACTTATTATTGCTCTCAGCTTTGAAACTAAATCTCAGTGTAAGCTTTCTTTAATTAGAAACTTTAATATTTCTTCAAGGGTCTTGTCCCAATTTCTTCCATTCCATTTAACTTTTAATTAGGCTGATGTATGTCAGAATATTTAATTTCTTGTTATAAACTTCGGTACTACAGGAACCTAGGCATACTGTAATATGCTAGTTAGTCTAATACTGTAAATATCATTATGCTACTTCTTCAGAAAATATAAGATACCAATACTTCACATGCATGCAGAAATACTTTTGAGATGTTTCACTTAAATAACTTTCAGATTACACAAAAAGTTATTTTGCTGCATGGGATAAGAATTTTGCTGCTGCATGGGATAAGGAATTTAATACACGCTGTAACATAAGAATTTTCATAAAAAATAACTAAAGAGAACACCAAAACACAACCAGACAAAGAACAGTTAGCTATTGTCTTTTATAGTTTAGAAAGGTTAATACAAAAGGAAAGAACATTATAATATCTGCTGTATTTACAGTTCAAAATTCCTGAGTCACATCTATTACATGCCTGATTCTATAGGCATGGTTACACATTGTATTACACAACTGATGAAGTGACATCCTGTTGCATTTCATTCCAAAACACTGAAGTGTCTGACGGCTCCAAAAAAACCCAGAAGACCTGTGACAAAATCCCTCAAATGCCTCTCATTTATCTTCACTTCAGGCATATATACATTTTATCTCTTCCACAAGTCTTTACTGTCGACTCTTCTTCATACTACCTTCTGGCTAAAGGTTCTCCTTATTTCTTTCTTGCTTCCTAGAAAAAAAAAGTCTGATTTGTCTTAAGAGAAAAAAAATAAGCTACACTACATTTTAAGGGCCTATCACTCACCACCTTCAATGGCACCACCTGTTCTAAATGCCTGGGTGTATGCCAGCATATTTGGCATTACATAGGATCCAGATACCTTAGTGTGAACAGGCTATAAATAACAGACCAAAACTCTCAATTTCTCTTTCAAGAAAGACTACAAGATAACTAAAATTCCCCTGTGTAGACACCATCTACATTGTATAATTGATTCAACAACAGAGGAGAATGGCACTGCTCTAGAACTGATGTCTTTTAGAAAGAGAATCTGAATGCAAAAGTATTAGTACTGCAATGGTTGCATTCTTATTTGAGAAGGAGCATAATCATATTGGAAACCACAAATTTGTTCGCTTGATCCTCAGTGTTTTGTCCAAGCAAACTTCAAAGCAGACAAAGCAAAAAGACATAGAAAAAAATTAAAATTATGCAAGACAGACACAAGAATCTTCCTCAGAACAAAGACCCTATACAAAGAGAAAGTACTGTCTTCGCAATTAATGTTCGCTCAGAGGTCCAAAACCACCCGTTCAAGAAAAAGGGCTGCATGATCACAGGGTGACCATTACCCAACAAAGGGGCATGTAGGAAGAGACAGGAAGAGATTAGGTTTTGATGCACTGAAAAAGAAACAGACTGAGTTCTAATGCAATAATTGTAAGGACTCATTTGGAATTTTTATTCAGAATGACCTTGTTCAGAATATTAACTGAAACAAGAACTATTGCCGAAAAAGAGCTGCTACTATAAGTGAAAGAGCCTAACATTAAAAGAAAAATGCAAAGACTGCCAAAAGATTACAGTGCTTAACACTGTATTGGAGGCAAAGTTATTCCACCTGCTGAACAGTGTTTCTGTTTCAAGGAGCTGTTCATCTCTCATCATGGCCCATTTCAAAAACTGTTAGCACAAAACTTCTGCTCTGAGTGGACAAGCTTATGTCAGCTTTAGACAACTGCACAATCCACCCCCTTAATGAAGTACATTTGCAGTTTATTTGCCCTTTTAAAATCCGAGAAATATAATTTCTTATGAGTTCATGGTATTTGGCAATAGAATTACATACAATTCCTTAGAGGGAGTTAAAATCTCTTCATTTATTGGTGTTATGAAGTTAGAGACCAACAGAAAGTCCCCAGTTAAGACAATCAAAAAGCCATTATGCAGCTTGCAAGGGTCTGCAAGTGCCTGATGAATCCATAAAGTGCAGCAGTGCCTGGCTAGCATTACCAAACGTAAAGCAGTGCAAGACAGTAAATGTACTAAGGCATCCTACAGCCCTGTAGAACTACAAGACACCTCCAGACCTACCAAGCTATCTTTGGTGACCTTCACCAGTCTTTGCAAATTACCAAAATTCCAAAGTAATGTCTCGAAGCGATGCAATATCAAGTGGTGGCAACTTGTTTTATGAAGTATGAGTTTTCTGACAGTCAGTTGCCAACAGCTGCAGCTGGAGATACCATTACTGCACAAATCACTTTACATACACAATACTATCATCAGTGACACGCAGCATCTGGAAAGCTCTTATAATGGTGACTCATCAGAGGATCTCTCAGGGCACAAGGTAAAGCATATATAGCTTCCAGAGAAGCAGCATAACACAGATTGGTTTTTCTAGAATCAGTGCTACTAAAAATGCTGAAGACCCGGGAATAAACTAAGAATTCAAATGGAACTTTAAAACATAAGGGAATGACAGTACTAAAATGAGCACTATAAAAAAAATTATGAAAATGCATGACAGAAAAACCCCACAAGGATCTTCCAGAAGTGTTTATTCTAAAATGAAGCAACCATCATTTTTATACTGACAGCTTTTTCAAAATGAGTATCCTTTCTGTCATTTTGCAAAAGAATGATTCACTGCTCATTAAAAAACAAAGCGTTGCTACTATATTGAGGCTCCACTTTTTTAATGAAATGGAGAACCCCATGGCAACAACCCACATTCTGTAACAAGCTGCAACTATTTAAAATATTTTTCCCTCACCAATTTCATACACTCCTACACTCTTTCCTACTCATGCTACAGTTACAGTACAATGAAGAAAAGCCATTGCAGCAAGAGAAATTGTCTTGGGTACCCCTTAGAAGAAACAGCATTTGGAGAAAACTATTAGCTGACATCATTCCTGCTGACCAGTTCTCTGCTGTGGTAGCAAACTCAGTAGGCTTAGAAATACTTATGTCCATCTGCCCTTTCTTTGGTAAATACCCCTTCACCTCTTCCCTTAAAGCAGATCTAACTCTGCTAGCTTAGCTCAAGGAAATGTGAACTTTATCATCACCTTCACAAGCAGACAGTGTTACTTACATAAACTGTTCTGAAAAGCATGTAATGCATAAACACAAACCATCCCGTATCTACAATTACACGTTATCGAGATTCCAGATAATAAGACAAAGCTTGATTACTTTCTCTGAAAGCAGTTCTAATCATTTTTTGTAACGCTACTGGACTGCACTAACTCATTACTATCACTACACATCTTCACATTAAGATCTTACAAACAACAACACAGTATCAAATCTATTACTTATTTCTAATCCTCTGCTGACATTATACACCAGAGATATTCAATTATATGTGATATCAATCTAGGGTGTTTTTGTATATGTACATGCCAACTTGTGTGCTGTGTGAAAGTCTAGAACTTAATAAGCACTACAGATCCCCACCACACAGAGTCTAAACAGCACTTTCTGAAAGTTCACATGTCTTAAAGTACTCTGTCATCTTCTGAGAGAATGAGACTTAAAAAAAAAGCTCCTCGGGAGTCAATTCACAAGAAATACTGGTGTTTAGGTCAACAAGTTACACCTGACATATTTCACACAACCATCTTCTATTGACAAGTTCCCATTTACAGCCAAGTCAGTTTAGGTAAGACTGACTTCACAGTAAGGTAAACAGCTCCAAACCCAAGTAACAGGAAACAACAGCAAAAGGGTATCATGTACGTCAAACTAATTTGTACTGCTAAATCACCTTTTATCTATTCTTACATCATCACTATGCAATTACATTAAACAATGAAGCAGATGTATATTAAGAAGGTAACTGTTTCTGGACCGCAGTACATTTAATCACATCACTTCACAATCGAGACACATTGAACGTTTAAAGAGCTCAAACAAACATTGATTTAGTATTACACTTTGTAGGAAACCTCTCGTCCCACATCTCCAACAATGTTTCACCCTAACAATGGTACTTTAAAGGGAGAAAATTGATCCTAGACCTTCCTCATTTCGAGAAAAAAATCCCTGTAGGTCTCTCTAAAATGAGAAAATCACCGAGTAGATCATATAAAGTCACCACCGTACTAATTAATCTACAAAATAGTTCTATTATCCGTGAAATACATCACCCTGTCCTTCAAAGAGTCATACTAGGATTCAAACTGGAAATCACTTAAAACACATGGAGCACATCACAGTCCGGAGCTGTTTTCGGGCTCCTTCCAAACTCATGAATGTGCTCATCTCTCTTATCATCCTCAACAACCTCTTTACATTTATAGCAACAGGGCATACTAAAAATAAAACAGCGTGCTCCAAAATAAATTTAAAAACCCAAACGACTAAGCATCAGTAAGCGTGACTGACTCCCAACGCAGCTCGCTGCAGACGGGGCACGCCCTACTGCTCCGGGAACAGCGAAGCCGTGGTAACGTGCTCTGAGGAAGTGCGAGAGAGAAAGGCACCGAAATACATACAGCTGTGATTTCAGCACATCTTCCTCTTCCCCCTCATTCCGCCGTTTCCACTCGGCCCCTGAGGGGCGCAGAGCAGCTTCCCGCGGGTCAGGAGGAAGGATCGCGCCCAGCGAGCGGCAGCAGCCCGCCGGAAGGGCTCGGGCCAGGACGGGCCCGGCTTCCCCTGGCCCGCCCGCACCAAGTCTCACTGCGGCCACACGGGATGGGCCGCACACCGCCGCCCCAAGCTTCCCCTTCTGTTCGCCGACCTGACCAGGGAGTTCCGGCTGAGCCGCTCCTCCAAACCTGAAGAACCGGGTTCCCGCCCCGCTTCGTCGTCCGCATTTTGTGTATGTCACATCCTTCCTCCTCCCGGCCCTCGCCCTTACCCTGCCTGGGCCCCAGGGAGCCTTACCTGCGGGCCAGCCTGCCGCAGCACCGGGAGGCCTCAGTAGGGAGGGGGGAATTGTTTCACTCTTCCCTCCTCCGTGTCCAGGGGTGTGAGGGCTCGCGGGTCCCGGAATCACTTCAGGCTCCTTCCTTCCCTCACTCCGTACGCCCAGAGATAGGGAACAGTGGCAAAAGCCGCCCCAGGGCGACCACAGTACCCGTCAGACACGGACCGTCCGCGGGCCGCGGCGAAGGCACTGCTACCTCACTTAACCCTCTCCACAGTCCCACCCCTTCTCCGTGAGGGGTTGGGGGAACCGGAGCTGTAGGCAGACAAGCTGCTCCGCTCCAGGCCGCCCTCCTCTTCCCCGCCCCGCGCTCTTGCCTCCTCCCCTTCAGCGCCGGGCGCTTACAGCCACATCGAGAAGTTGAGAGAGAGACTGCGGTAAATTTCAAACCGCTTGCAGGGCCCTGCGGAAGGAAGAAGAGGCCGGCGCTAACCAGAGGGAGGGAGAACGAGCACCAGACAGCCGAAGCGCAGAAGGCACCGCCACCCACGCTGCCATCGACAGCCGGCACACAGCCCCGGCCCACGCACAGGCCAGGGGGCGAAGCGCGCAGGCGCCGCGGAGGAGCGGACGAGAGGGCAGCACGCCCGCGTGCGCAGAGCGGGCGCGGCTGCGGGGACCCCGCCCCGCTCCTCCCGGCCCGGCCCGGCCCGGCTCCGCTCTGCTGTGCTCCGCTCCCCTGCCAGGGTCCCGGCCGGCTACCCGCCGGGTGATGGACTGCTGGAGCTCTAGGTCGGGGTGGGTGACTGCGCCCGGTGGCGGCCTTTCAGCTCAGGGAAGGCGAGGAGGCGGTCCGAAGGAGCAGCGCCCTCCTGTCGCCCCGCTTGTCCTTCCCTTAGCAGGCAGCGAAGGGAGGGGGGGGAGGGTCTTCCTCTGTACACTCAGTGCGTCGTACTGCAGTGCACGCTCTCCGCCTCGCCCCCCCTTATCATCGGGCAGGCGGGCTGACTCATTGCTGTGGTGGGGAGAGGTAGGTCTGCCATCGTTGTCTTTGTGCGAGAGCTCCGGGAGGCCGTGGCCGCCGCTGAAGAACAGCAGCGCGACTCGCCTGCATCAGCTGCGGCCGGGCCCGTGGGATCCGCCGTGCTCATTTGTGTGCCCAGCTCCCACCGCTTCTACATGCCACAAGAGCGTTTCGGAAGATTTACGTGGATGGGTGCCAGACAGGGTTTATGGGTAAAAATCGTTTGCAGACGTGCACCTTAGCTTATACTGACCTAAACACGACCAAATTTGTGTAATGTCAAAATTTAAATACAAGCAGCTATCATAATCCCTAAGGATAAAATACAGGAAAAAAAAGAAATTATTATACCGTTACATGTATTGCAGTTTATACACAGTCGTGAAACTTGATGAGATTCTGCTGTGAGATAGACTTGGGATCAGACCGGTAGTAATTTGCTTTCCAACGCTTCTGTCGTTAAAGTGCTGGGTGCCTCTAAGAGTGTAGAGATAACTAGAGGAGATGGCATTTTGTATGTTGGAAATCACATGGAAATGAAAAAGCACCGTTAAAATGACAAGCATAGTGGTAAGACTCAAAAACATGCACCAGAGTCCTAGACAGCATTCAAACGTGCTACTAAAATAAGCTCAAATGGATGTGCATAAAGTAAAGAAAAAGGGATATGCAAGTGAATTAAATCTATTAAAGTAGATGTGTAACATATTTCTTGTACTTCATTAGTGTTTTATAATTTTCTGTGTGAGAAACCCTACACTCTTGCAGTCTCTTTCCTCAGCTGATCATACAGTAAGCCTTATCATGCTTATTTTCAACATCGCATTAATTTCTGTAGTAATAGAGGATGATCTCACTGAAGGGAGGCGAAGTAGAAAGTTTCTCATGGACCATCTATAGAAAAGACAAAAATAAATACTGGCACAAAACCTTCATTTTTATTTTACATTTATTCTTGCAGAAGGACTCACCTGCTGATTTTCTGAGCTTTGTGGAGAGTCGTCATTAAAAACATCTTGGTTTGTTTTGGTTTGCCCTAGCAGGTGGGAGGAGTCTTTTATTAATTCTTGAGTAGAGGGTTTGTGTATAATTTTCTGAAATATGGCACATCCCAGGTCTGTATGGGATGATTCTTTAGGAATGTATTGCTGTTAAAGAGGAATTTTTTTCATCATTTGTACATTTATCTACAATGAAGTGTTGATATTTTTATACTGCTAGTCTTTTGATACCGTAGACTGCACATTTTTCTTTAATGATGCAGTAAAATGCATGTCTCCTTGAGAGCGGGCATGCATTTTTGTCACTTGAAAGAGTAATTGTTTACTTGACTGAAAAGCAGTGTACAGTGCAGTTAAAACAGGCAGTGGTACAGGATGGCACAGTAGCAGTTCTGAGTTCAGCATTGTTAATGAATAGCTAAACAGACAGGTTATATACAGTTTCATTATAAACCTTCAGTTAGAAGCCAGAAAATGAAAGTTATGTTTGAACTTTTGCTGTGAAATGACTGCAGTTACAAAAGGAACCATTTATTATGAATATGCCTTGATTAAATTATTACTGAAGCTAGTATAAAGCTTGCTCTATTAATGATGATTTTCTGCTGAAAATAAGTGAACAAATGAAGTATCACTGGACCTGCTTTTGAACATTTTTCTCTTCACTGTGGTCTTTTTATGCAGTCGTTTAGTATAGATCCCTTATAATATGTAATTGAACTTGCTGATTTAGTCTCTCCCTTTTCTCTGGAAATCTCTCTCTAAAGCTGTTTTGCTCAATTAAGGCGCGTTCCATGGGTGGACTCTTAGTTCTTTTTCAGAGTGATTGTCACCTAAGAAATTATTTTCAGCATGAATCTGTAAATCAGTTAAATGGAATACTTTGAACAATATCAACTTCCTACAATAATATGTGTATAGTTTTGAAGAGATTTCGTCACTGTAACAACTTCTATGAGAGAAAAAATATGTTTACGTCTGCAATATTTTCTGTTTGTGCAGTTCTGAATATCTGTTTTTTTTCATCCCACACTTGAACTTTTCTAATCTTCCCATGTATCTTTTCTTTCACGATTACTGCACTTTCTGTTTAAGAATATACTAGTGATGGCACACATGTAGAATTAGAGTGTAACCTAATTCCTAGTGTCATTCCTCAATTTTCCCTTCTGTGTCCTTCCTATTCCTTTCTCTTTCCCTCTCATCCCTGCCACCCTCCCTTTGTGGAAAGAAAAACTTCCAGATATTAGTTTAACTGGTAGATTGCCTTACTGATGGAGACGCATTGGTTTAAGGGCATTTTAAGAAGTTCTGACAACCTCATAAAATTATTTTTGTTCTTTCCATTTTGTGTCCTTCCTTTCCAGTAGTTTCCATCTCCTCATTTCAGATACCATCACTCAGAAATTCATTTAACACAATTGAATAAACCTCCCTCTTCTCCCCCCTCCCCCCAGCTGCAGTAGGTCCTCTTTTAGAGATTCCCAGTATTGTTAGTAATTTTTTGTTCCCCCCCTTCCCCAGAAAAAGGGTGCTATAATACTCCCTTGTGACAGGTGGAAAATCAACTTTTTGTGTCTACACTACAAAATAAGTGTAAACTGCTTTTGCAATGTAGGGAGTAAGTCTTGCTTTTTTATTTGTTTTGCTTTTCAAAACAGTTATTGGATGTGCATACAGGAGCTTCTGCCAGGCATATTCAGTCTTGTCCTTCCCTACCTTTTTTTAAGAGTTTAATTTCTACTAAAGATACATTTCAGTCATCAGATACAGACACAAATACATATTAAATAAATGCTTTCAATCTCAGCATTTGTATGGTTTTTAAAATTTCTGGAGGAAAAGAAGCAAAAAATATGCCTTTTATTGGATGACCTTTTGTATGTGATCTTCTCTCCACCAACTATTTAACTCAGAAATTATTAGAAAAATTATTACAAAATCTTCTGAACCTTTCAAAGAATCCGTTGAAGTACTGAGGGATTGTTAGAAGTCTTTCCTTGTAAGGTTTTTGTATACATACAGCATTCACCCAGTAGTGGAAAAAACCAAGCATTCAAAATTTCTGGCAGTTTTTTGTGGGCATACGCACATTTCATGGCTGTTCTTTCAGACTACAGAGTTTCTGGTACTGCAGAATGAGTGAGATTTTTTTTTTTCCCTTTACGTCATTTACTTTAGCACTGGAAAAATCTGTAGGGCACAGTATGATTTATGCACATACATACGTGTTTTGATGGGGATTGTTGCTGTCTAGCAGTAGAACTGCATGAGTTTCCTTGGTTCTGATCCATTTTCACCTCAGCAGGAAAAGAGTTAGGCTGCCTGTTGAATAGCTGTGGGTAGAGTTAACTAAAAACTTTGTATTCCAGTGTTTTCCCAAAGAGTCAAGACAACAAAGTAAATGCAATCTCTTTTAGAAAACTTCCATTTTAACACAGATAATTGACCAAACAATTGAAAACAGAATGTTCTTAATGTTATAGATTTCACTGTTTTGGTGATATTTTCTGTGTTTTGGTTTGTTTCTGTGTTTGGGGGTTTTGTTAAGTCTTTCAGAAATAAGGTAAGCACTAGAATAATGTGATTAATGTTTAGAATGTGTTTATAGGAAGATTTGTTTTTTAATTGCTATGGATTAGTATCCATGAGTCTTGTTTTGAAAGACAGGTGTCTGCCAAAGAAGGTGGGAACCTCCCTTAGAATGGAAAATATGACCCCCTTCCCTCCAGATTATTGTAACTTTGAAATTACAGGGCTTTCAGGCAAAGATATGGGAAAAGGAATAACTGTTCTTTACTAGTATGTATGTATATATGTATAACAAGACAACAACAGCAGCAGCGAGGACAAACCAAACCAGACTCCCAGTGCAGCCTTCTCTCGGCTGCCAGGCCCGTTCCCCTGTGCTGCAGTTCCGGCCACGGCCGGCAGGGGCGCTGGTGGCTCCCGGCCGGGCAGGGCGGGTGCGATGGTTCCCCCGCGGCTGCAGGGGGCGCTGTGGCTCGAGCTCGGCCGCCTTCTCCACGTGGGCAATGGCGGCACAGCCGGCAGGGGAGATTGAAAATGGGCTTCCTTTACAAACTCACCGGGGGCCAGCTGGTCCCAGTGCCCCTCCGGATGGCGAAATGGGCTGTAGCAGGAACCCCAGAGACGCAGGCTGGAAAGGCAGATGTGAGCACACCCCCTGGGATGGCAAACAGAATGTAGCAGAAACTCCACAGCGGTAGCAGGAGCCAGGGGGGTTGGGCAGACACAGAGTGTCAAACTGTAGTGAAAAACCCGAAGCAGCGCCAGAGAACAGCGGGGCTGGACAGCTGCAGCCAGGCTTCTGCAAACAGCCAGCGAGTGCTCCCTTGGCCGGAGGAGGGGAAGGGGTCAGGGTCCTGGGTTTTCCCCTGGAGCACTGGAGCAGATGGTGAGAGTCCTTTCCTGTGAGATCCGATGTTAATTAGGTCCCAGTTCAACAGCCACTCTTATGAGCAAAAGCTCGCTCACGGTAAGCAGAAGCAATAAAGGGCGAAACTCCATAGTGGCCTCAAATTCTCCCCACAGCAGCAACAGTACTATCTCCTCCTCTGGTCCTGAGAGCGAGGAACTGAGCCCTGCTCATCGCCCATCAACCAAGATCTCGCAGTATCTCTGCACTTCCAAAGAGAAAGCCCCCTAGCTCAGCGTAGTAGCACGCTGCACCCTTTCCCCTTCTCCTTGGCAACATCTTTTGTCTCTCTTAAGTACCATCGTTATCGTCTCTTAAGCGACAAATGGGAGAAAGTAGAGCTAATGGAATTTGAACACTAGCAATCAGTGAAGGAGAAGAAAAATGTGAAAAGGTCACAGAAATATTCATAATAATTAATTTATAATTAATAATTTAAACCATTCCTACTTACCTGCAAAATATAGCCTGATTATATTTGTCTTTAATTTAGTAATTTACTTCATATAGGATTTTAATACAGCATATCCATCTGTAATCTTTCTTATGACAATATTTAGATCTTTCCTTCAATGAAATTAATAAAGTTACCAGAAGACTCCAGATGTTTAGTTGTAACATTCGTATTGGCCAAAGTGAAAAGTGAATATATAATCTAAACATTTAAACAAATTGTAGTATATGTTGCAAAATAATTCATGCTAAAAATATGACTAAAGCATTTTTTACTAAAGCCAAGAGAAAATACAGATACCAAAGATATGTAGTCGTCTCCAAAATATGCATTTCAAGGAATTCTCGTCCAAATGCATTCTCGTCTAGCAAGATGCATTCCGTATGCATTCCAAAGAAGGGTATTCCTGGGGATTTTCAGCCTGGCAAGGCTCCAGCAATATGCATTCAGTATACCTATATGATAAGATAATATGCGTTGCCAAAAGGATTATTCTAGCAGCAAAAGATTTACATCTACTGGTTCCAGGAACTGTTGTCAGATGCAGCAGCAAAACAAGAAAAACTACACCAATATGCTAAAAAGGACAAGATTAACAAAGCCCAAAAATGTATAAAAGGATACCCCATAGAAATAGCATTCATGAACTAGGGGAATTTGGAGCAGATAGTGTCCGAATCTCAGTTCACCCAGCACTGATCGCCCGGCTCGGCACTGCTTTGCTTGTGGCTTTTTCAAATTTTATACTTTGATTATTTAATAATTTCTCTTTAATTGTAAAGTTGGCTGAGTCGTTTGTGACAAAATTAATTAAAATAAATTAAATTTATTACACTCCTTAAATACGCATTGCATTTTAGAGCTTGAACACAGAATTCTTTTTGTAGAAAATCTATATGTACTTTGTGTTGAATTTTCTGAGGGTTATGCAAGTTCAACCTTTGTGAGCTAGGAGTAAAAAGCAAATATT
This sequence comes from Rhipidura dahli, assembly GCA_013399225.1. Classification (NCBI taxonomy): domain Eukaryota; kingdom Metazoa; phylum Chordata; class Aves; order Passeriformes; family Rhipiduridae; genus Rhipidura; species Rhipidura dahli. The sequence continues at coordinate 27,937 of VXAC01001029.1, forward strand.
TATGTTTCTGTATGTAATGTGTAATTGTGATTGTAAATTTAAATTTTAAAAATATCGTAGAACTCTGTATTTGATGAATGAACAGAAAAAGATTATTTGCAATTTCTGAGATTTTGTTTGGCCTTTTCAGGAATTATTAAAATAATCTTGCAAATAGTTATGATTTTTAAGGGACATCCTAAATTATACCTATGCATAATACTGTGATTAATAGATGCTATAATATTGGCTTTCTGCAAATGTTAAAATGAGTGAGGTTAAAGTAGCTTTTGTAATAAATATAATGATGGCTTTGATTACAAATAAATGCAATAGGTAGTTTGATTATAAATAAAATGCTATATGGATAATGCAGCTTTGTTATGAAGATAAAATATTTTTTAACAATAACTAATGCCTTTTATTCCTGTCATTTAACCTAAAACTTAAACATAATAGTGAAATGGCTATACTTGTGAGCTGTCTGCCTGGCTTGATAACATCCCCACCAATGTATGTTGAGGACCCCTGCTACTATCAGCAACTGCTGTCTGCAGAAACCACGGACCTAAGCCCACTCTGGAGCTGATAAGAAAAAGGGACTAAAACCACAGCCAAGAAATACACATGCTCTAAAAAGGTGGACCCAAGGAGGAGCCATGCTAAACAGTTCCTGGAAAAGTTTGAATAGGCAGAAGTGTTTATGAATATGTAATAGGCTGATGTGTATGTAAAAGGGGTCTCCAAAATAGCAGATGTGCTCTTGGCTGAGTGCCAAAGCACCCAGCGCTGTGAATTTTGCTTTGTCTTTGTCCCTTATTGTCCTTTATTAAACTTTCAAATTCTAACAGGAGAGTGAACCCCGTTTTCCACAATACCTATGCAGTTCTGTGAGACTTCTTGAATTATGTTAGCAAAAGTCAAACCAATTGAAAGAGAGTAAAGAAAGCTACAGGTTACACAAGTGGAAAAATCTGTCTTCAACTGTTTCTAGGCTGAACAAATGTAAAAGCACTATAAAAGCAAGATGTCACATATATACTGGACAATTCTACTTCCAGGCATGATATAATTCTCAGAAGTGACATGAAAGTCTTGTTCAACATTTCTGTAGAATTTAATAGGAGAGCCAGAGTAACTTGCTATGATTCATGCCTGAATATTTTGCACACTTACTGTTCTGACTAGCTCAGTTTAAAAAGTGAGGGAGACCACACATAAACTGGATTATAGCTACTTGTGCAGACTTGTTTATAAGCATCCACTTAAGAGAGACAGTTGGTTACTTATGCAACCTGAGCTCAACATTAACAGATGTCACCAAAGGCATACTTTTAAAAAATGGGAATACACAACTGTAATGAGGATACTGTTTGGGAAGGGAGGACTTTTGTTACAGGAATTGAGATGGGAGCAAGAAATAACACTGGATGATTAAAGGAGCCAAGGTTGGTTTTGTATGTCTGGCAGTTTTCTTTGTGAAAAAACAACAAAACACCTACCCACTCACCCCAAATAACCAAAACAAAACCCAAAATAACCCAAACCCCATCTGTCTACATGACTACAGAAAGCATATGTGGTGTCAGAATCAAGGCAAAACAAATAATTTCTTTCCTGCTGTTTTTATAGGAGTTTTTCTGAGCAAAGCTATACTTTGAACCACAGCTTAAGCTTTTGTGCCAAAACTTAGATTTGCTACTTCATTACAGATGTCAGCTTATTTAATCACTTAATACTGGAAACAAAAACTTTTAGGATTTATTAGTAAGTATAGAATGGGTTAATCCACCAATTCAAGAATCTTTCAAATCACCAACAGAAATTGTAACTTTTGATTTTATATATAAAATACAGATATATGCAATATGTATAAACTAGAACATCATATACTAATACATTAATCATATACTTAATAAATATTAAAACTGATAGAGGCTAAATGGAATCTCAGAAAGGTCCTAGGGTCTAATGACAAGCAATTACTTAAATAACCATTTCATGTTGTTAGGTTATTCCTTCACCAAAGATGTCATGGTATTCTCCGAACTCTCCATGCCTGCTTTGCTTCAAAACTTTTGAGAAAAAATTTAAATAGAGACCATACCAGTATAAGTAAGATTTGTACTGACTTTTCAAGCTTTACCTGTTTCCCGAGGGAAATATTACAATTCTCAATTCCTGGTAAGCAAGACAGCCATGCATATTTTTAGAAAAAACAGTTCTGCATCTGCATTTATTTACTTTTTATGTTATGGAGAGAACATTTGGCTGGGTTGCTTGTAAAAGATTGTACCAAGCATAAGCAGTAGGATGATAACTGCTATCTAAACATAAAAGTATGGGTTAATGTAACTAAAATTTAGTTGATTGAAGCTACATAATACTTGTGTTCCTCATAATTTGTCATTGATAAGGGTATAACCTAGAGCAGGAAAAAAAGTGGCTTCCTATCTATGTGTTGTCACTGATAAAACAAACACACATTTTCTTAAGAAAAAAAAAGACCCCAGGGGAAAAAGATTAACTTCCATGCTGGAAGAGGAAAAGCAGTAAAAACTCTTCTTCCAAAGTAGGTATTTGAGGATTGAACTTGTTTGTATTTGTCAGATTTAAAGGAGTAGTGTCCAGAAAGGCTACTAGGAGTTATTTTCTAAAAACTGAGATCAAGAAAAAAGTTGTTAAGGAGACATTGAATTGAAACTCATCTGAGATTCTCTTAGTTGCAATTATTTTACTTACTCTACTTTTGGGCAACTTAATACAGGATAAAAGTGCAAAATTGGACTGAACTATTTTACTTCTTCCTTTGACCATGCTAGGTCAAGATGAGCAATGTGAGAATTTTGCCTGGAAATTTTGTGGAAAATCCAGAAGGTTTTAACTTGAAATTATTCCTTTGATAATGACAAATAATGATTACAGCCCGACATACACCCTGGAAAGTAATGCCAGTGGCTCACTGAGCCGTTCTGACATCAGCCCACGACAGGCACGGTGCTCAGTCTGTGCAAGGTCAGCAGCTGGTGAGAGGCACCGCGGGCTGTCGGTGCCCCAGCAGGGAGGGGACAGTGCAGGAGGCATTGCTGGCTGGCCACCTGGGAAGCAGCTGCTCTCCACCCTAAGCTAGGCAGCTGGCTGAAACCCAGGATTGAGAACTCCTTGGTTTTGCATAGAGAAGACCAGGGAGTGGAGTTTTCAGGGGTAAGAGTAGAGGTAAGAAAAGAGAGAAATAGGTACCTAAGTATAAGCTGTTACTGCTGATGTGCTAATGACAGCTGCTGCTGTTTGCAGCCTCTTGCTGCCAAGCTCTTGTTGCAGGTTGCTGTTGGAAAAGTACTCAGAAGGTCAAGATTGCAAAGATGTGAAGGTTTTTACACTGGTGTACTGAAAACCTGATACTTATTATCCTTAAGTGGGTACCACTACTCTCATTTCTCAATACTGTGATGTTATTTCTGCAGTGAGGCCATTTTCTGATCATTTTCTCTTCTGTATTTGTACTGTGAAGGCTGATTTTCAGTCCCATGTTTGAATTCTCTTCATAGTTTATATTTTCAGTAATTATACATTCCCCTATTTCAAAATACGTCAACAAACAAAAATATACTTAAATATTTAAAATAAAACAGCCAGAAGTTTATGTTAAAAAGTAAACAATTCATTATTTTTGTTTAAAGGATATAAATATTTTGTGTTAACTAGTGTGCTTGACAAGTTTCTCATTCTTAAAGGAAGCATTATTTCCATCATCAAGCTGATTAAGTATTTACACTCTTCTCCCTTCCCTCTTAAAATCATATTCTCTGGAAACATAGGAGGCATTGGAGGCAAACTTCAGTTTTCTGTGCCTTCAGTATTTCTGTCTTCAAGCAGCCTTCACCTTTGGGCAGTCTTATTAGACTAAATTCACAAAACAACAACAGTCTTCCATGACAGCATAAATGAAATTAGTTTCACTAAGTAAAAGTAAAATTAACAGTTGTCATTAATGGAGTTTATTTAATAGTAGTTAAATTTCTTGTCTGCAGTGGTAATCTTCTCAAACAGGCATGAGGGAACTCTGTTCCCCTTTATTATTTTCTTTGCACTGTATAACAAAACTTTTCACTTGTTTTTATTCTTTTGTCTTCCTGGGGCATCTCTGCATGAATGATGCAACTGGATTTACATATTTGTAAATTGGTGCTAAAAAAGACAAAACTACATTCAAAAAAGTGCAAGTTTTTGAAAAGTTAAGAAATTTTACTTGCTTTTTGACAAAGAGTGATTTGAGGACTGTTCACGTACCTGTCTCTCTGCTCTGGATTGTGTTAGCAGTGTATCACCTCTCTGTTCTCTTTGCTCTGAGACGTCTGGTGAACAACGACTGTGTTTACCTGGGTGATGTCTGCTTTTCCAGTTTGCTTTTTGGAGACTAGGTGTTCTCCTGAAGTGGCAATTTCTCCTTTGAACTCCAGAGAAGTACCCCCTTGATTCTGAATACTTGATTCTGAAATATTTCAGGCTGCTTAGGTAAGAGAAGTCACTTCTAAAACCACTCAATTGCTTCAAGGCAGTTGTGTAGGCTTTAAAGTGATGGCAAAAAGCGACTGTTTTAAAAGTATACACTGTGTACTCTACATTACTGATGCCACAGAAGCTAAAGTACTCTCATTCATGGTGTTTTGTTACTTCAAAATGTTCCCTCCCTGTACCTAACCCTCCTGCTGGTCTCCTGCTTGGACACATGCGAAATGGACAACACCAGAAGACCCCAAGCCCCATACAATTTGTAGGTAGTATATTACCCAAAGAGGCTTTCTGACATTGTTCATACCTGTAAGAAATTAAAAGGTTTTAACAGAGGTTGGCAGGAAGGAAAACAGTATGTTGTTTGCTTATTTGTTCCTAATGGACTAGCAAAGTCTGGACTGCTAGACTGTAAAGAATTAAATATCCAGAAAAATACTTCAAATAATATAATTTATGAATCTATGAAACTTCATATTGTGCCCAATTAGATAAACTTAAATAAACCAATTTTTAGTATGTCACTGTTGTACTGGGGATGGAGAGAAATCTCAACACAAAGTTCATATCCAGGGAGAATAGAGAGAGCTTTTTTAATTAAAGACGGGCTTATATATCTTGGTTCACAAAGATGGCATAAGGTTATTGGTGTCTGACCATCCACCTCTCAGAGATGATTGCCTAGACCCTACAACACCCATTTCAAAATATTTTTCCAATGTACCATAACAAACTTGGAAAACAAGCTGCAGGTGTTAGACAGAGAATTTGTTTTACAAAACCTTCTCACTGTTTTTTATAGCTTGCGTGAGAAAAGCAGGGTTCTCAAAGAGAATTTTCGGCTGCAGAAAGCTGGAAAATTCCTCTGCTGAAAGCTTTTCAGCATCCACATTAGAACATGGAGGAAGAGAAGAAAATACTGCATGAAACATTTTCAGTGCAACCATTAGAATACTTTGAACAAGAATTATTTAATACATTATGCTGATTAATGCATTATGACAGCATGTGAAGAGTTACCTTTCTTCCAGTAGCTGAACAGAGCCAAAAGGAAGTCATGCCTTCCGTCTAAGAATTTGTGTGCATATTTGTAGTATAATTATGAAATTTTAACTGTTAGCAACAGTTTTTCTCATCATAATAGTAGCTTTTTTCTCTTCTCTTGGTCTACCAACTGCAAGATTATCTTTGTGCTTTAGATTGTGGCATTTTATATTGAAGAATCAGGTGAACGGAGGTCTAGGCAGTTGCATGACATAGAAATAACATTACTATTTTGAATAGTTACAGGGATGAACTAAATAAGGTAGGATAATAGAAGAACAATAAATGACACTTTACACTTGTAAATCAAAGACTATTCAAAAACTCTATTTAATTCATTACTGGTAGGAGACAGAATTACTCTTGGTGTTTTGTCCTGGGGTGACATTATCATATGTGTATCCCCTCTCGTCTGCTCTAGAAATCAATTCTAGTGCCTTTCTGTGCCTGAGATGGGGGAAGAGGAAAAAACTGAGTGAACTTTCCAAAACAATTGTTCAAGGACACACTCACACTCCTCTGGGCTCTTCCCTTCGGCTGCGGCAGCAAGAGCAGACGAAACAACCTTGCTTTCCAGCCAGCTCTCAGCTCTTTTTCTCCAGAGAGCTGAACTTGTTGTTTTCCTGGGACTTTCTTTCCCCCCTTTTCTTCTCTTCTGGACTGTTCCACAACATCAGAATACACCAGGAGAACTTTCTTCCGAGGCCCTGGGGGGAGAGCCCACACCAACCCAGCTCCAAGGAGGATGGGACCTACACCTATCTGAGACGGACTCTGAAATCTTCCCAGGTTTCTCTCCACAGCGAGAGATTTTATTATTTGGCATTATGATCCTTTTCTGTGTGTTTGTTAAATAAATAGTTTTTATCTCTTTCACTTTCCTCCGAGGAAAATTTCTTTTTTCCCAAACCTGGTGGGGGGGAGGGGTGGTTGTAACCTGCCTTCCCTCAGAGGATACTCTCCCAAACTGGCACAGGTTTCCATGAGCTCTGTGTATTTTGACTCAAAAAGCCACAGCAAGCCTCCCTGCCTGAGCATGTCTGGTCTTCATCTCTGGTAAATAATTCAGTGTAGCATTTCTGTGAAGAAGTAGTATCACATGTTCAAGAGAAAAGAGTCACAGAGTAGAAATCACACTGTAAATTCTTCAGTAAGCAGTGACTTCCATCATAATATTGCTGTAAATCAGAATTGAGATGCTCCAAATATGGTTCCTGGTATCATAAGGACCCAAAAGTAATGGAAGTATAAAAAGAAATTGCCTGAAATCCTTTAATTTAGCCAGACAGAGTAATAAAACACAGTTGTCTTGTTATTTTTATGCCTGGCTAGTTTGCTCTGTGTTGTAGAACTAAATGAGCTTGTAGAATTTCAAGTATCTTTCTAGAGCTGAACTTTCTGATTATTACCTCTGTCTGACCCAAATATACTGAATACAGTTTAATACTGAGACAATCCTGATCAACACAGCATCTGTTTTGTCTCCCAAAGGTCTATTCCAAATGAAGTTTCAGGTGCTGCAGTACAAGTTGAGGTCAGCCTAGTTTTTCATAATAGAATATTTTGAGTCAATATTTGGTTTATTAAAAATGTAACTGTATAATTGCAACCCTTAGGTTAAACCCTTTTCCCCTTCAAGAGCCATGGAGAAGTTCAAGTGGTTTGAAGGAAATTACCAGAGGAAATACTTGTGTGAAGACTTGTCACTGTTTAGTGGTGATAAGGGGTTTTTTTTAAGTGTTTGTTTTTCTTGTGTAAATGTAACATTGCAACATTTCAATTACAGGCATTAGAGTTTATTTTGGAGAGTTGAAAAACTGTTACTTTTCTACTTAGAAGCTATGTGTTCCATTTTAATAGATGAACTCATCAATTAATAATATTTTATATTAGTAAATGAAGATGTTGTATTAACAATTAAACATAACTATTCTGTGAGCTGTACCTGATTTTTGTAACCCAGTATCTCTGGCCTTTTCCATATAAGCAGGGAAAGAATTAATATGTGAGAAAGGAGTGTGGAATCAAAGTGAGCAAAGTCTGAGAGTGAACAGTTTGATTATTAGAATAAATTTTATTTTAATTTGAAATAGTACATGGTAAGAGATGAAGATGCAGTCACATACTTGGAGCATTCTGAGCAGTTTGGTAACTGCTTCCTTTTAAATATATTTTTCAAGCCAAAGACTTTCACATTTGCAGTATTTCTTTGCAGACAAGGGAGGAAAGGAAGTGTATCAGCATGTCATCCTTATATACAGGTGAGCTCCTAGAAATGATGAAATAGCATGAAAATGCAATAAGGGAAGCATCTCTTTTCATTATGTATGTACACAGTTATGTAAATGTCTTCTAGCCAAAGGATTAAAAATATTTTAAATTATAAATCTGAGAACAATATCAAATAGTCCATGCTTCAATTCCATAGCCATCACTAAGTTGCTGTGTGGCATCTTGAGGTTTCCAGAACTTACTTTAATAACCTGTAAAATGACTTGCGTTTAATTTATGGGCAGACCTACCACACATTTGTTTCTAAAACACGTCAAGATAGCCAGATGTCATGTGTGCAAATCAATACTGAATAATAACTGTGCTTCTGTAGTAGTTCAGGAGAGATGATGAAGCATTCTCTATTTTCAAATGAAAGGCAAGTTACTCTTTTTTATGTAGAAGTGCCCTATGGGCCTTTTTTTGAGAAGCAGATCAAACATGAAAGCCATTTCAAGCCTGAAGTCTTAGGTCTCTTCAGCCAGGTATTCCAGCCCATTCAGTGGGTTGTAAAACTTACCGTTAATCCTGGGAGCTAGAAAAGGGAGTTAAGTAGAGTGAGAAACACCTCCCTCCAAAACATTTCATTGAAAAGTATAAGGAGTCGGGAATTGAGTATGCCACTGCTCCAGAAAAGTTATAGCAGTATCCAGATATTATCCTAAATGTTGACTAATTTCTAAGCTGAAAGTGGTGTTCTTAGAGATCTGTTACTTTCATAATCCTTATGTCCTGAATGCAAGCACTAATTGATAGATTTAGCTGCATAAAACTGTTGTCCTTTTGCTTTGTGTGCAAACAGAGAACAAAAATGTCTAGTTGTTCTGTCAGAAACTGAAATGGTTCATGCCTTAAACATTGTTATGAAGGCATTTTACCCATTATAGAAAAAACTGTATAAACTGTATAAAGACAACCACAGAAGCCCACCCTTCGTTAAGATACCTGACTGAAACTTTGGACTGTGAGTTAAGCAGCCTAGATAAGATAAAGGGGACACTATTGTTCAATCATCTCAGGTCTAGGGAGAAACAAAAAAAAACTAGGATCCACAAGAAAGCCAAACCCAGTAGAAAATCATCCCTGGCTGGGTTTGGCGTGAGGGACACCACAGCCAGCCCACAGAGGCCAGGTTTACACAGACTCCCCCCACAACTGCAGAGGGAGGAGGAGGTTTCGGGTGTGTGGCACACTCTCTGGTCAGAGGCACTGAACATCCATTCTCCTGTACACAAACCAGCTGAGCTGTGAAACACCTAACCCTAGGAAGGCCACTTCCACAGTGCATTCATGTGAAAGGCAGCTGAGGGGGTGTCATAATGCATCAAAGACCTCCCAAGGTGCTCCCCAGACTTATTCCTGAGGCCTTGCACCACAGGACTGCATGTGATGGAAAGTGATGCAACAGCTCCAAAGTCTGCGGCAAGAGACTGTGTCAAACTGCACCCCCGTCCAGGGGAACCCAGGAGTTCCCACCTAGTCTGAGCATGTATTAATCCTTTGGATTCTATGCTTTTTTGGGGGACCCTAACCACCCAGAAGACCCGCTGGAAAGGATCAATAGAACATCATTGGGTTCCATAGAGTGGTGTTATTTTCTTTAATCTTCCTCTCCTTTTTTCCCCCCACTTCTTTTCTACTTCTTTCTCTTCCTTTTCTCTCTCTCTCTCACTCTCATATTTACTATTATCTAAAACCCATACTATTGGCTTTGGCATATGATCTCATTTGCAACTTAATTCAGGCAGAGACATTTCTAATAATTTATAAAAAACTGACCATATCATTCTGTTTTGCAGATTCCAGAAATTGTGATGTAGGGAAGTAGTCTAATTATTCCTAAATTGTAACTTTCTGTATTCTGCATACATCAGTTTCATAAATTTGATTTCATAGAAAGAAAGACTTTTCCTTAATGACCTATCAAATTACACAGTATTTAATTGGAAAAAGTACTTCCTTATTCTCCTTGAAATAGCTGCTTATTTTGATGGTGGCAAATGTTATTCAGTGCATTTCTTTAAGAATCTGTTATACTCAAACTTAGTGACTTTTCTCACCTGTGTCCTGCTGAGTGCACCATCTCCAGTGATGTGGTTTTAGATGTTCTGTATTTTATCTGAAGGAATCATACATATTAGGGTTTTTTCAGCTCTTCCCAACTCAATGTCTCAAGATCTTTGCATAAATTCTTTTTCCTGCTGACTAGAAATTATTAAGCAAAATCATTTGCTGTTTCTTAATGTTAGTGCTTATGGAAAAATATTATCATAGAATAAGAAAAATCCCAGCAGTCCCAGTTGTGTTTTATGAATATGTATCTCAGTATTCCTAAAAAGCAACTAAATAAGCAGTCATTCTTTTGACCTTTCTATCTGGGCAAGATAAGAGGAAAACTAACCACATGTTTGCAGGAAGTTGGAAAGGATCACTGTTCTTCATTAAAATACCAATAGAAGCACTGAGATGCAAAATAGCTTGCCCACTGTGGGTGACCAGGACACTGGAAGATCTAGGAATAAAGCCTAGGTCTCCTCCAAAACAGCCCATTTCTCTGCAGTGAAGTAGCTCTGTCTTCAGGAGCAAGCTGTTTTCTCTTTTTTGATCAAGGTCCCTGCCTATATGGATT
>VXAC01001029.1:38442-120167 GCA_013399225.1 Rhipidura dahli
AAGAATGTTTGGGGGTGTTTTGTTTATATTGTGATTACAGAAATAAAGATGAAAGTGTTCAAGTGAGCATCTGATGCTAACTAATTTAAAATCAAACTCATTACTAGCATTACTGCTGATAAAAATGATTGCTGGTTTATAGCATCATTGGCTCCCTTCTTGTGGTATTCAGAGTTTTTAAGGTACAATTAAAGTAAAACAGAATTTAAGAGAAGGGTTCTGGCACTCTAGAGAAAACAGGAAGGAAACACCACTTAACAAGGTAGTGATAAAATTAAGATTTTTGTTTTAGGAAAGTCAGACTCTTGCAAGACTAAATCTTGTCACTCACTTTTAAATCTCTTGATCTCTTATATTCCCATTCATAAAAAAAAAAAAAAAAAAGGTGTCTTGAGTGAGCCAGTTTACTGCAGTGGTTCTTAGTAATTTGTCTTCAGTGACTTTATACTTTTGGAAAGACAGGTATATGGCACGAAATGTGAGCTCTTAACTCTCCCATTAAAATAGAGGTTCTGTTCCCTCCCAAGGTGCAGAGCAACAATGTCTGCTGCTTTTCTTCTCTCTGAAGTGATTCAGTTCCTCTTGTCCTCTCAGTGTGAACAGTTGCAGCCTTTAAGTTACTTTTCAGCTTTTTCAGACACTGCTCTTTTCATAGCCTTGTGCATTTTGAGCACACAAATCTGACTTTTCCCTCATGTCACTCACCATCTTTATTCAATTCATTAATGAATTCTTTCCTCTGTTTCACTTGCACTGAGTTCAGGCCAATATCTAGGCACTACAGGTGGATATACGAATGCACAGATAAACAGCAAAGACTGTTTGCTATGAAGTCAGGCATGTGGTAAAGAAATTTAGTATTTGATATTCAGTAATTTACTTAGAGCAACCTATGCTTTGGACACAGAGGGATTATACAGCTGATGTAGAAACTTTGGGTTTTATTTGTTCCCTGACCTGAATGGTGTTAAACTACCATCTCATTGTTGGTATAGTTTTGTATTTGTAATACTGACAATGGCTCTGCAGAGGCTTAATGTCCTAGAACAGTGTCATCTGGTGGTGGTTGTAAGTCATACCATTTAAAAATAAAATTAGCAGGATCAGGCTAAAAAACATCTCTGATTATCCCTTTTATTTATGTTAAAGCTTTTAGGGCTCTAATGAGAGTACTAAAAAGAACTTACTTTGCACAACTAGTTCTCATTCTGTAGGTTGTAGGTACAACAAGTTGCCACAATTATCACTGCACTGATAGGTAATGTGCAGTGTTTTGTAACATTTGTGTTGAAGTAAAGACCAAAATATTTCCAAACTGATTACCTGTGCATCTCTGCAGGATACACTCCCTGACTACTTTAACATCAACAAGAGTACTTTGAATTTTATTAGTAGGAGTAAAAACTGCAAATATTACCAAATGCAACATTCTGTAAACTGTGTGTAAATAACAGTTGTAAGCTTTGGATAGTAACTCCTGTTACATGATCACTGCACCTTTCTTCCTAGCTTTTTTTACTCTATTACCAGTTCTTGTTAATTTATTTTTAAAGTAACTCCCTCAATGTCAAATATTATCCAGGTGGAATAATAGGAATATTCAACATTGTTTTAACAGCATGATGATGAAGTAAAGGAAAATGCAAACATGGAAAACCTCCTTTCCAAAACAATATGAACCAACATTAAAAAGTTACCAGAAATGTTACATATGTTATATTACACTTTTCTATGTCTTTTAATATTTGTGTTGGCTAACTGGATTGAAAGAGCTAGCTGCTAGCAAATTCATGTCTTTCATAAAGTATTTGGATTGAATGTGTGGAAAGGTGTATTGAAAGCCATATTCATAATTTATGCCCATGGCTTTTTTGTGACTTCCAGAAAGTTACAATCTTAGACAGCATTTTAAAAATTAGATTAGATTGGCTAAAGACTATATGCATGAATACTTCAGCCATCAGTAGGAACTAAGGTAGTTGAGATAGTATCAATACTTCCAGTAACAGAATTGCTTGTTATCTGAACTTGAAGAAGCACTCAGTGGGATTACTTGAGTTTAAAGTTAAGCAAATTTCTCACCCAAGACTGTATGTTTGTGAGCAATCTGAAATAACTTGCAACATAAAACTGTCCAGCTCCTGACTGCCTCTGTCTCCCTTGCAGCAGCTCTGGTTCTCAGGGGAAACTCAGCACGCTGTCAGCAGAAATTACTTGTTCTTTTGCCAGTTTAGGTTTCTGCAGACTGAACATGCAAAAATTACTAAGGAGATGGGCTGACAAGCACTGAAGCTAGCAAAAGGCAAGGAATGAGATGGCAGGCATGTGTAGGCCAGTATTGCTGATCATTAGAGAAATCTAGACTGGTATGAGAATAGTCTTTTACATTTATGCTCTATTCCCTTTCCCAAAGAAATACCTTAATGACTGCTGCAGATTTAATTTGGAACATATTATTCTTAATCATCTACCACAACCAGTGCCTTTTGTAAGTATACATTAATTTTTTTTGCAGAGAGCACCATAGTGTCATATTTCTCTTTTTTTAATCTATGTCAATTGGTGTACTTAAGGAAGATAAAAAAAGAAGAGGCATATCTTCGCTTTCAGCCCCTTCTTTTAACTTTGCAAATAAATATGCTAGGATCAGATCAAACCTCTAGAAATAATGTATCATTCAGGTAAGTATGGGATTTTCACATTCTGTGTGGAGCAATGTAGTTTGAGATATTTCCCTCAGGACTTCTGCGGGGTTTAGAGTAAATGCTTTGTGTGCTGCAACATGTTTTAATCAAACTTGCTCAGATGCTAAAACATTTAAAACCCATTTAGAAGGCTTATGATAGGATTTTGCAGAGTTATCATACATATCTTCAGAATTTGGATACTACTGCTTAATGTGGGATACTGTTTTGTATTATTAGAGCAATACTAGACACATAGCCATGCATCACATAAGATACTGTCCCAGTATGAGACAAATTCAGAGAAACATCTGAAATGAACGTCCTCTGATAGAAGGCAGGTTACAGCCACCCCTCCCGCACCAGGTTCGGAAAGAATTTTCCTCGGAGGGAAGTGAAAAAAAAAAGTTATTAATTTAACAAACAGAGTGCATGCAGGCACGGGAAAAAAAAAAAAAAAAAAAAGGATAATGCTAAATAATAAAACCTCTTGCTTTGGAGAGAACCTGGTAAAATTCAAAGTCCTTTGTGGGTGTGGCTCTCTCATCTCCAGAGCTGGGGTTCAGCGTGGGCCCCTCCAGGCCATGGAGTAGGGTCTCCCGGATGATGTTCTGGTGTTCTGAACAGTCCAGAAGAGAAGAAGCCAAAGTCCCAGGGCTCTGTGCTTTAGCTAACAAACAAGAAGCTATCTAAAAAAAACCGAGAATACCACTCTCTTCCCTGTTGCGGAGAGCCGAGAGCAGCCAGGCAGAAGAAGTTATCTGTATTTTTGAACACAGCCAGCGCCGCAGGAATTCCACCGGCTCTCCCCTCTCTCCCGGAGCCAGCTTTAAAAGCACAGAACTCATGTCTGGCATAGGGCAGACGACAGGGAATATAGTATCATACAGTCACCCCAGGACAGATACCAATTCAAAAGTGCAGAAATTCACATTGATTTTTTAAATACCACCAATTTATATGTGATTAAATGATATATACAAATATTGTCTCTTTCTAAAACCCAGGTGAGGCACCTCCTGTGAAGAGCAGGAGGTGATTAAATACCTTGAAATTTACACAACAAAAGACCTTGCTGTAGTAAAAAAAATCCCCTAAAAAACATCCAATTATCATATGATTACCAGATTAGTATTATTGCAACCCATTAAAAGAGTTTCAATTAATAAATCCCCTTACCATTTCCTGTCATAACTAAGACTTTAGTGTAGGAAAAAATTACTTCTTTTATCATAGTTTCTAATCTCAAATTTGTTCGCTTCCACATAGCCTTTAGTCCTACGAAAACATCTGTACTATGAGAAACACTCAGAACATATAGTCTCAAGCTTTAAATTTTCCAAGGAGATAATATAGAGCTCCCTTTTGTATTGTATAAATTTTATGAATGAATTTTAAAAAGCTGTGCTTTTCTATTTGGTAGCTGTAGGAGCTAGTGTCCTTTCAATTATGCATCTGTCCATCAAATTCACATACTACATTTAGTGACTTAGGCTTAAATCAGAAGAGTAATCTGAACAGAAGAAGAGAATATGAGCTTGCATTTGTAATAGAGAACATAGGTGTGAGAGGATCATGGATTTATTAGGTTATTGAAAGCTGTTAAAGGGTTTTCCAAAGCATTCATCAGGCGATGCTCCTCTCATTTGATAACCTCTGAATTTTACAGCCATGCTGCTACATGTCATATTTAGAGGAAACACAATCTACCTCATTGAAGTAGAAAATATTTAATTTTTATGGATGCAATAAACTGAATTGCCCATTTTATCTCTTTTCCTCATAGACTGCTGTTTAGATGGTTTTATCCTTTTAGTCCCGGAGACTTTTTCCTATACTTCTGTTTCAACCTAAAGAAAAGATACCCTACAAATCTTCAAGATACTTACCTGGCTGTTACAGCTTGTAGGTTCAGATCAACTTTTTTGAAGGTGTTTGAAGTCAACAGTTTTTCTCACCAAAAATCAGTAGAGTGTGCAAGTCACCACCATCATCTGATGTATGCATAGTAGTCTTAACAGGAACACACAAAATAGAGTCACTACCAGTCACAGTTTATTTATGACTAAACAGGTTGCTGCAAAATATTTTTGTTAAAACATGTAGCAAAAAAAACTAGAAAAAACAGCTGTTTATTTTTGCTGTATATGTATCTTGATTATTTTTTTAGTCGGTGAAACAGCAAATGGGAAAATAATTTCCTCTCCACTTTCTCCCCTCAAATTACTTAGAGATTGGTTGTTTGTGATTAGTGCATATAGCCTCCTTAGTAGGAAGCTTTACAGAAGACCACAGGGTTCATTGTTTCTTGCAAACACCACCATGTATTTTTTAGCTTTCAGACGATGTCACTGTCAACAAGTTTCAAAATAGTTCCATTGGGGGAGAATGAATGCTGGCTGCTGCTGACAGCCCTCTGCATCTACAGTGGCAGCACTGAACACACACGCACAAATGTCATCCAACGAGGGATCTAAAGCCAGAGGTTTTAATCTGAAGCAGCCAAGAACATTTCCGGCCTACTTTCGTGGAGACAGTAGCAACAACAATAGTAGCAAACACTGACTTTCCACCTTCAATGGTACTTTAGTTGTAACAGTGTATCTCAGGTTTACAAACAGAAGACTACTCAAAACGTTTCTGGGTGGACTAGGCGAAAACTTCTTAAACTCCTTGTCAGCAGATAGGTTTCCAGGCAGTTTCAAAATGCAACTTTTGGGCGTTCTTTAGTCGGAAGCTTTCACAAGCCCAAGAGCCGAGCATCTGTTTGTTTTCTTGCTGCCGGATTCTTCGGCTGAAAGCTTGTCCTCGACACTGTCGCTGACCGACTCAGGAGGACTCTCACGTAAGGGCTCACAGATCCTCAGGGCCAACATTCCGGCAAACCAAGCGTCGCGGTGGCGGGGTTTAAGGTACGAAACCACACGGCTACAGCGGCGGAAAGGCGCAGCGAGGCGACAGCTTTTACCGCCGTGTTTCTCCTCCCTCCCGGCAGAAGCGGTCACTCCTCCGCCGGCTCCATTCCCAGGAGGGCACCGCCTGCCGCGCCCGCCGGGAGGGATGGAGTGAGTGAGGCCCGGCAGCGCCGCTCCGCCCCGCTCCGCTCCGCCCCGCCGCGGTCCAGGCGCCCAGGGCCGCTCGGGCTGCCCCTCCGCTGCGTTGTGGGAGGAGAAGCGCCGGGCAGTGCCTTTGGAAGTTTGTGCCTCGCCGCACACCGTGTCGGCCGAAGCGCTCGGCTCCACGTTGGCTGCGCAGGCGCAGCGGTGGCGGCCGCCCGTGCCCCGCGGAGGGGCGTCCGAGGGCCCAGCGGCGGTGGCTCCGCGGGCCGGGGCGAGGGGAGATCGGTTCCGCCGCCCCCTGGGCGCCCCTCGCCGCCTGACCGGCGACCCGGAGGCCGTACCCTCATCCCCTTCTCCATTCCGCCACCATGTTCAAGAAGCTGAAGCAGAAGATCAGCGAGGAGCAGGTGCCACCGCGCGGAGCGGGTGGACGTGCGGGCTCCCTCCCAGCGCAGGTACGTCGGGGAGGAGCCGCTGGGAGACGTGTCCGCCGGACCGTGTGGGTGCTTGTGACGGCCTCTCACCCGGACGGGCAAGGCCGCGCCGCCCCTGGGGAGGCCTTGGTGTCCCGCGGGCCGTTCGGAGCGGCCCCGCTGCCGCAGCCGCAGCCGCTGGAGGGTCGCGCCGCCCAGGCCTGGCCCTTGCCGAAGGCAAAGGGGTCGGTCGGCTGTCGGGAGTCGCGCCCCGGGTCGCTGTCAGCGCGGTTTCGCTAGAACTTCGACGTCTAAGTTTGTTGATACCGATGCGCCTCCTGCCAGAGACCGTGCTTCGTTTTGGCCACGTTACGAAGGCTGTCCTGTGGAGGAACGTAAAAACCGTCTCTTGCTTGAACATCAGACAGAATGAAACAGAAATGGGCTTTTTCCTTAGCATTTAGAGTAATGATACTTTCACGTGCACTGAATAACAATCCAGCATTAAGGTCCCTAGTTATCCTTTTCTCTCATCTTAATGTTTGTTTTTTCAGTTCTGTACGTCCCTCCTGTTTCTATGTTTTAGAGGGCTGGCTTGCTTACCTCAGCCTTATTCTTTAATTTTTTAAAACTGTAGATTAATTGAGAATATAGTATAAATCAGAACAAGGCGTTTATTTATTTATTCTAGTCGTAACTTAATTGGCCATTTCTCTCTTGCATGTACTTTTGCTAAATTATTATGAATGTTGGATTCTAGAAACGGCTGTTTTTAAGTGATAATAATACACACTAGATATAACACGTGTGCAGCGTATCTGTGTAAGTGACAGTGGCCAGAGAAACGTTGAGGTGATTTCACACGTGTCCAAGCAGAATAAATTCTCTCTTAGCAAATTTTAGGTAGAAAGACTTCAACGAGTTAACTTCTGTTGGCCAAGTCTTTTGATAATGTCTGCCTGTATCTCATTGCTAGGTTAAATATCCTTTGTATCTTGAAACGTAAAAGTATAAAACTGATATAAACTCTGAATCCTGTGAATGTTAAGCTACAGACAGGTAATTTAGTTAATTTGACAAATAAATGATTAGGTGCCTGGTATTGATCTGAGTGTAATTTGAACCACTGGGAAATTTGGCACTGCATAGTCTCAGTATTAGACCATGGTTTCAAAACTGCTGACATTCAGTTATGTTGTAGTTTTTGAAACACTCATTTGTGAAATAGAATTAGGATTTTTGGGAATGGATCTATTGTGAAGTTTTATGTAGCTTGTTGAATCTTACTTTAAGGCCTTCCATAGCTATTAATTTTGTGCCTTCTCTAGTTAGTGAAGTATATTTTTGTTAGTTGCAGTTTAGAGTGTTGTCTTAATTGCCATATGTGGTGAACTTTCAGTACAGTGTAAAAAGACGGAGCTGCAGAGTTTACTGTTTTCAATATGCAGCAGCTAAATTACGATACCTGTCACACAGTATTGTAATCCGCTTAGTTCAGGGTATTGTAATCCATGTACTTCAGGATACTCAGTGCACGTGTTCAAGAGTTAGTACTTGCTGAAAATCATCCTACTGAATAAATATGGGCCTACATGCATAAATGCACCCAACAGTGCAACATACTTCAGTCTTTATCTGGCTCTTGAAAAATTAACATTGACAAATACCCTGAAACCTGATATGAGAGCTTATGATAAATTATACCTAGTCTATAGACCTAGTCTGCTGTACTGATGACAGAGCAGATCGTGTGACTCAAGGGTTGACACAAGTAGAAAAGCAGAAGCAAAAAATTACAATATAATTTTATTTTATGTATTTATGTAAAATAGTTGTCTTGCAATGCTTCTCACTCTTCAGTTGCTCTCATGGGACACTAGGGGGAAATAGTTAAATTTGATCTTGAAGTAAAATAGGTTTGTGTTCTCATTTCTTGTATCTCATTTGAAAGCAGATTCTCTGAAGGAGGAAGAAGTGAAATTTTGAGGCTTATAGAATATACTGTAGTCTTGCAAAAAGTGTGGGATATGCTTTATTCTTTTGCTTTTAGTAATTCAGATCCTTAAAATGCATTACTTCCTGTCAAAACATTTTCAGACCAAATTTTCCTAACTCTTACAATTTCTTAGTTTATGAAACTCATGTTTGCATTAATTTTTGCTCTTTTCTTTTCTATACCCTGTTGTAGAGGGGCTTCACTCACTATGCTCTTTATGCTCTTGGCTCTACTCATATCCCCTAGTTTGAGATCTAGAACTTCAGATTTGTACTCTGGTTTGTAATATCCAAGACTATATGTACTAACTTAAGACTGGTGTGTACCTGGAGGTAAAATTTCTCAAGCGTAACATGTTTTCTGAGGAGGTATTTGTAGGCCTTCCTCTTACGTATGGATAGTTAGCTAACTGATGTCATCTGTCAGAGTGAGAATACCTGCCCCTCCCAGTCTAAGGAACACGTCTCTTTCTGACTGCTGAGAGGGAGGAAAAAAGCACTGTTGCAGTTGCAGGTGTCTTGGACTGATACTTGTCCAAGATTGTCACCTGAAAAATAGGGATGAAGGAAAAATGGAGACAGTCAATACTTTTTTTGCCTCAGTCTTTAATAGTACTGCCAGACCTTAAGCTTCCTGTTCCTGAGTCAGAGGAACATGACTGCAGGAACACTGACTGTGCATTTGTGAACACTGAAATTTTAATGGACAAGTTGTGTCAGTTGAATGAACGTTCATAAGTTCATGGGGCCTATGAGATTCAACCCAGGGTACTAAAGGAGCTAGAAGATGTTACGGTGGAACCCCTCTCAATCATCCTGGGAAGCCGGGGAGGTCCCTGCTGGCTGGGGGACATTATTCCAACGCTAGCCAACGTTATTCCAGGTTACAAGAAGGGCATGAGGGAATACCCAGGAAACTACAGAGTTAACCTCAGGACCTGGAAAAATTAATAAGAAGATCATACTGAACGCTGTTGAAAGACATTTAAAGAACAGTGCAATCATCAGACATAGTCAACGTAGGTTCACAAAGGTAACTGATTAAATAACTAGTTTCTTTAAATTAAATAACCTTCTGCAGTAAGTTTACCTGCCTGGTAGATGAAGGGAAGGTGGTGGATGTAGTTTTTCTGGGTTTTATAAAGGCTTTTGGTATTGTTTTTCCCAGCATTCTTCCAGACAAGTTGTCCAGCAGTGGAATGAGCAGGTATGCCGTGTGCTGGATGAGGAATTGGTTGAAGAGTGGGGCTCAAATTGCTGCAGCAAACAGATCATCTGGCTGGTGACCAGTTCCCAGTGGTGTTCCTCAGGGCTCAATTCTAGAGGCAGCTCTGTTCCATCTCTTTGTCAGTGATCTGGAGGCTGCAGTTGAAGGCACAGATAGTTTGTGATGATACCAAACTGGGAGATGCTGCTGACTCTCCCACGGGACAAGAGGCTTTGCCTTGCAGAGGGATCTGGATTGATTGGAGCAGTCACCAATAATATGAAGCTGAGCAAGACCAACCAAATGTTGGATTCTGCACCCGGGATGGAGTCATTCCAGCCATGAGTCTGAACTGGGAGAGGAGTGGCTGGAGAGCAGCCGTGCAGAAAGGGGTTTGGGGTTTGGGGGTGCTGGTTGGCAGGAAGCTCACTGGGATCAGCAGCGTGTGTGCCCCGGCAGCCAGGAGAGCAAACCTCATCCTGGAGTGCATCAAACTCAGCATCAGCAGCCAGCCAAGAGAGGGGATTATCCTGCTGAATTTAGCACTGGTGCAGCCTCACCTTGAGCACTGTGTGCAGTTCTGGGCCCACTGCTGAAAAGGATGTGAAGGTACTTGAACGTGTCCTGAGAAGGGGACCAAAGCAGGGGAAGAGGCTGGCAGGAATGTGCTCTGGGTAGTGGCTGAGGGCACTGGGCCTGTATGGTTTGGAGAGGATGAGGCTGTGGGGTGACCTCACTGCTCCCTACAGCTTCCTGAGGAGGGGAAGTGGTGAGGGACGTGCTGAGCTCTTCTCCCTGGTACACAGTGCCAGAACACGCAGGAGGAACTCAAATCTGTGTCATGGGAGGTTTGGACTTGACATGAGGAAACACTTCTTTACCCAGAGGGTGGCCAAAACCTGGAATAGGCTTCCTGGAGAGGTGGCCAATGCATCCCCCAGCCATGCCTGTCAGTGCTGTAGAGTCATTTGGACAGTACCCTCAAAGCCATGCTTTAACTTTTAGTCAGCTAGTCAGGCAGTTGATCCCTTACAATTTAACTATACTATGCTGTTTTGGCTCTTTTCTGGTGTTGCATAAGATCAGTGCATATTTCTGCTGCAAAGCTTAGTACCACTGAAGTGACTGTAAATTGGCAAGAAGTCTGAATGCAGCAGTGAGAACTGTAGAACCATTAAGGGTGGGATGAAGAGATATGTTCATACTGCTTCTAAACAGTGACAAAGTGTTCATGAATGTTTCCGGCCCTCATCATACAGAAGGAGACTGATTTCCAAATGATTATGTTTTAAATCCTGGCATTAGATTGAGGGTAGGAATAAAAGGAGAATAGGCTGTCAGCGTGAATTGATCCGTTTTTTTACAAACCCTATGAATACTTAGGTGATTTTTTTCAGCAGTATATAAAGCTTTCATGGTGAATAGCTATTTGGTTCTAGGTAAGCTGTTTGACTTTTGAGTATTTTCAGGTTGGGACATTGGTCTACCTCATCAGACCTGTAACTATGACTGATTTTAGAATAATTTTGATATAGAAAAGAATGAGTATAGCTACCACTCCTGGTTTCAGCAGTGTTCAGCTGATAGAAATTTCAAGAGGAGGTAGGGTCAAGACGTGCATGTGCTTGCCTTATGTCCTGGGTCAAGTGCTGCTGGGCCCTTCCCCCAGGTGGAACTTCTGGTCATCTGACCACTTTGTGCCCGGACTGGGGTTCCAGGAGCAGAGTGTGGCGCATTTCCTCTGGTGTGCCAGGTACTGGCAGCCACTGCAGGACTGGGATACAGGTCCAGAGGGATGAGGTGTGTGGAGCAGGGCATCACCTCATCAAAGCAAGGCTTGACCTTCCCCTTCCCCCACACATATGGTGGAAATGTTTTGAGCACAGAATTCTTTACGCCTCTCAAAACAGCTAATGAGAGATCTTGCTAATTACTTTTTTTTGTATAGATATACTTGTTGATACTTTACTACTCATTCCATTTATATGAAATTTTATATTTGAAATTTGAATTATGAGGCTGGCAAGGTAGTTTGAGTTGGTGTTATAAAATTAAAAAGGTTGTGGAGAGATTAGGGCAGGCAGAGGGGCTGCTGTGTTCCTCAAACTGTCCCTGGAGAGAAACAGATCGGGTGCAGTCAGCGGCTAGCTTACCCCTATTTGTGCCCTGCGCTGCTGTAAAGGCGCTGATGGCACATTCCCCACACCTTTGCCAGATAGCTAAATTATTACCAGAGACAGAGACAAGAGGGCTCTCCTCCGACCCAGGATTCCACAGGTTTAATGCTTCGGGAAAGGAGGCAAGCAGAAGAGAGCACAAGCCGCTCATGAGGCTGGTTTTGCAAACGCTGTTCCCCGCCCCAGGGGTGGTTCAAAGGCGGGGCCAAGGAAGGGAGCCAATGGATGGGGGCCACAGGGGTGGAACAGGGTGGGACTCGGGAGATAGCCCAATGGGGATAGGGAGGGGGTACAGGACAGAGGACCAGGGCGGGACCGATGGATAAGGCGGGAGACAGCCACACAGGCTGCTGGGAGATGTAGGATTTTACGGAGTCTGGGAGGTACAGTTACAATTCAACCGTGGAGACTTGTGGGAGAGACTGTTCCTTTACAGAAACACGGGGAAAGCATTTCTCAATTCCCTGAGTTTTTCCACCAACCGACCTCGGACATTTTCCTTGGCTCAGTAGCAGGCTCAGTGACTCCAACATCATGTGACTTGTTAGAACCTCAGTTTGCATGAAGTTGTAAAATTTCTGTGAGCAGATGTTTAGTTTAGATAGGAAAAACAAGTACAGATTGACATCTGAAAATATAGTAATTTCTTTTGCCCTGTTTCATTGTTTAGATTCAGTTTTATAAATGTTATAAATTTAATGTTTATAAATTTTCTTTGTGTCATTTTTGTTATTAATTTTCTAAGTTCTTGATCAGATGCTATGCCACTTTTAAATACTTGAATCGCTGTCAAATCACAAAGCTTTTAAACCTTAAGCAACTGTAATATGTTCCTAAAATATTAGGAGGCTGGTTTTTCAAATATGGTCTAAGAGGACCATAGTGAGGAATAATCAAAATAACCCTTTTTGTTGCATGTTCTTATGGCTGATTCATGACACATTCTGCTCTGGAGACTTTGTAGTAAGGTAGAACTTGTCACAGATGGTTGTTTTCTTTAAAAAGATCTAGACTAGGCTTTACTGAGATTATACAGTTAGTAATTATTGAAATAAATTATGATGCAAAATAATTAGTTCTGGAGTTAATAGTATTACTTGTTGATATACATGATCTCTCTGTAGGTCCCTTCCAAATCCCCTCCATCAACTGGCAACAGAATCAGGACAACTTCATTTACAGATCCGAATGATGAAGGCACTTTAACACCGGATAAAGAGGTCAGTTGAGAACTGTTTTTCTCTGTTTTTCAGCTTAAACAAATTCTAACTTTATGTCCTTCATTGCTATTTTTTTTTTTAAATTTCTCGATCTCACTATGTTCTGTGCATTTATAGATATGAATTGTCTACTTTTTAGGTTAAATACTGAAGTGTTTAATACTAGTAAAACACATCTTTAACCTGGAGTGATTAACCCCCAGATAACAAAATGTTTTAAGTCTGCAGGTCTTAAAAATCTTACTCCTGAACTGAACTCAGTGGGACAGAAGATAGATTTAGAGAGACTAACTTTGTTTTTGTTCCACGTTTGGTTGAAAAGCCTAGGTGAAACTGGGTAACCTGAGGTGGGTGATCTGAAAGGTTTAAACAGAGCATTTGTGATTGTTTCTAACTATGCCAGTAATAAGTATCAAACTCAGAGTTATTTCCCCCAACCCACTTCCTCTCTCCCCTGCCCCCAAAATAAAAAACAACCCAGCCCCCATTACCCCCCAAAAAAAACCTTAACAATAAACCAAACTTGAGTCTAAATTATCAGTCATAAAATATAATTAAAATCTATCAGGATGATGGGTAACCTTGACTTGCATAATAAAGCAAACAAAGAAAATAATCTGGACTTACCTTGTTTCATAGTGAGTACTACAGCTCTTTTGAAGTGGCTTGATTTAAAAAAAAAGGCAATAAATGCAAACAAACTAAAAATTTCCCAGACTTAGTGGGCATGGACATAGGCTGGCAGTGTATTTTTCAGAGGAAATGCTGTGTCCTAGTCAGAAAATTCAGTTGCTTTGTTTTTCCACAAAAAAATCATGTGTTTCCTTGCAGTGGAGCAATCCACTTTAATTTTTAACACCATGTTTTCTTCAGGACATAATCAGCTATACCTGAAATTTGTAATAGATTTGAATGCTATCAGTGATTACAGCTTGGCAGTTTGCTCCTTGCAATAATAGAAATTAAAGGGAAACTACTTCATGATTTTTTTTTGTATTTTGGTATTTTCTAATAAATACTTATTTTCTCTACTGTGATACATATATGTCTATCTGTCTGTCTGTATGTCTGTAATGAATTTCTTTTCTTCCTGGAGAAAAATTTTCTCTTAACTGGTGCTCCAGAATGTTAGCAAGCAGTGTCACCCAGGATGACTTACTAATATTTTCAATAAGGAGAGTTTTCTGTTCTAATGCAGGGTATAGAAGTAGCATATTGCCACATGTGAACTACTACTGTGGCCTAGAAGGAGTGAGTTGGTACTGAGAATTGATTCCCCTCTTTTTTTTTTTTTTTAATTTATTGTATATTGTGCAGGATGTTAAAGAACTGATTTGGCCAAGGTTTTCTGACTTTTTAAGTGACAAAACCTTAGGAGAATATGAAGTATTGAAGCCATGAGTGATGTTCCTCTGTGCAACCAAATCACTGTTTTTTGTCTGTCAGTAACTTGGTGCTGCCTCCACAAATGGAAGAAATCTTCCTTCCTTTTTCAGTGAGAAATAAAGGAAAAGATTCACTGGTAGCACTCCTCACCCTTTTATTGTACTAATGCCAACTGTTTTTCTGTTCAAATACTTATTGGTTGATTGAAAGGCAGAATACTTTTCCTTAACTTGGGTTGATTTTTGAAGATGCTTGCTTTTATTCCAAAACTGAAAAAGGTATGTGAGGCTGAAGGCTTATCTGCTTTTTCAATTTAATAAATTGATTTAATAAAAAAATAATAGTTCTTTTCACAATTCAGATAACATATTTAAAAGATATATATTTTTGAAATTTTTTGGATGCTACAGACTTTTCACCTGTATGTATCAATGCTTTCTGTGGTGTTCATAATTTCAGTTGAGAACCGCATTTACTTCATTAGATATGTGTTGTCCCCAGCAACTTCCATTTTCAGACTGCTGTTCCAGACAAGCAAGAGAAGCAAAGGATTACCCATAGCATAGGCCAAGTTACATTGGAAGAACATATATCTCTAAATACACTGGTTGGACTGGAATGACCAGAGAGGCAGAAGGAGAAATAAGATTAAGAGTGGAAACAGAAGTACTAAAGTACCCTCAGATTTACAGTTATCCCTGGTCTTAGGGGAGCTGGCATAACAGTTTTACTTGTGAAACACATCCTTTAATTAGAAATTCAGGAAGTAGTGAAGTCCTAAGGGGATTAAAACCTCTTACTTTTTCTGTAAGGACTGTTTTTACATCAAATGGAAAATTTTACAAGAAATTAAGTTTAAATGATTAAGACAAGAAATTTAATTTCTCCAAAAATTTCTCATAAATGTTGGCAGCATGATTAAAAGCAAATAATCTTTGAAATCTGTTTGTTGGATTAAATTTTCATAAAATTCAGTTCAGCAGCAGTATACTGTGCTTAAATAAGATGCAGATATTGCATGTTGTCACTGAAAATACATGCCCTGATTATATGGGCACATTATGTCATTTGGAGGGCGGTTTTTTTTTGGCAGTGTTCTCACTTGTCCAAGCAGTTGTTTTATGTGCAGGTGTCAATGACAGTGGCATTACAGTGAACTGTTGGACAACATATGATACTCTGAAAATATTTGGTTGAAGAGTACTGTATACTAAAACATATTGCAGTACATGAATAATAGCTAACTCTTTTAGTACTGCAAGCTAAGCAAAATTAGCATTTCATCACTGTTTTGTATGGTTTGTGTCCTCTGTGAGCTATGTTTTAGTATGTCTTTAAATAGATCAGGTTTTTGTATTTTAACTTCTGTAGTATCAAAGTTGCAAGTATTACACATGAAATTTTTGGTTTATTCTCAGAATATTTTTATAAGAAAAGTTGTAAATGACATCATTAGTCTGATCAAAGAATTGTAATAAAATATATGCAAACATTCTTGCTTTATATTCTACAATGATAAGATTTTTTTAATATTTCAAAATTCCAAGGTGTTATCAGTTTAAAGTAAGTCTACAACTTGTACGCTCCGTTTATGGAATACCAGGTCAGTTTCTTTTTCATGCCAGCTTTTCTCTTGAGCTTGTATTTTATTGGTACATGGATATCCATTAGAAGTGTTAGAGAAAACCTCATAATTTTTTCATGTATGGGAAAAAGCAGATATCTGACTAGTTCTGTATTCTCTTATTGCACGTAGCTAGTAAAATATGACCACACTGTGAGGTAAAACTACTTCCACAGAACTTCTTCAGACAATTTGTATATCCAGTGCTTTCTGAGTTGGTATGCTGCTGTTTGAAACAGCCCTAGACTATTACAATACGCTTACTTTGTGATTCCAGTATTTTCTAGGGAAGAATAGTGATTGGTTTTTAAACTGTTACCAGATAGACTTTTGAACAGAGTTTGAGGTGAAATACATCAATCACTATAGTTCCTGGAAGTTTAAAATGTTCTTTTTGTTCTACAATATACTTGTTTACAAGTATGCAAGGCTCAACTGCAGAAGATAAAGCTAGTGCTAGTTTGCTGTCAGCTGACAGCAAACAGCTGATATATTGCTGTGGGTGATCTCCTGGTCATGCAGATCCAGTTATCACTGATATCTTCATGAGTGTTATGGAAGTGACAGCAGAGCACAGTATATATAGCTCTTAGACTCAAATTCAGAGGAATGTCTGAAATGAATGTTCTCTGATACAGTCACCCCTTCCCCATCCGGTTCTGAAAGAATTTTCCTTGGAGGAAAGTGAAAAAAAAAGTTATTTATTTAACACACAGAGTGCATGCACGCACGGAAAAAAGGATAATGCTAAATAATAAAATCTCTCGCTGTGGAGAGAACCTGGTAAAATTCAAAGTCCTTTGTGGGTGTGGCTCTCTCATCTCCAGAGCTGGGGTTCAGTGTGGGCCCCTCCAGGCCATGAAGTTGGGTCTTCTGGATGATGTTCTGGTGTTCTGAGCAGTCCAGAAGAAAAGAAGAAGAAGCCAAAGTCCCAGGGGAAAAAGAAACTTTCTTGCCTTAGCTTGCAGATTAGCTGAAAAGCAAAGGAGTTTAACTCTCTGTCTCTCTCCTGAGAAAAGGAACTGAGAGCTGGGAAAAAGCAGGAAGATGCTTTCCTTTGCTCTGTAGCAGCAGGAATGCAGGGGAGTCTATATCTGTGTCCTCGAACACAAAACAGCTTGGGTGTTTTTTTTTTTTTTTCTCCCTTTCTCTTGGACCCAGCTTAAAGACACAGAAAGGCACAGGATTCCTGTCTGGTGTAGGTCAGATGATAGGGAATACAGCATCATACAGTCACCCCAAGACAGACCTAAAGATAAATTGGCCATAGTATTTTTTGTTCTCACTTTAGTGGTATATAATGACTGTGTTATTAAATTAGTTTAAATGTTTCTTTAGCATTGGCTATTAATAAAGCACAACAAGTAAAGCTGTAATAATATTCTTTCAGTACCTTTGTTATTCCTGCATCTTTTCTGTATTCATATACTTAATTTGAAGTACTGCTAAGTAGGTGTTGGCATGCAAAGATAGTAGTGGTTCAGATATATCTGTATTTTTTCCCTTCTGATATTTAAGACTAAATTTTGGAGGCTACATAAGCTAGTTTGAATCTAAACTTGTAATTTACAACTCCTGATACATACACTGACATGCTTAGGTTGCTCATCAAAATTAAAAGCAAACAGAAAAGACCTTGTATTTGATTTCTATACTACCTCTTTCTGAAAGTGCAGTTCTGCTCCTAGATTTTGGGGTATTTTTAATTGTAGAGATAAACCTCTGAAATTTTAGGTCTTCAGTTTTTCATATTCCCTTACCACAGTAGGGATGAGGCATAAAAGATTATGTTGCAAATTGCACAAAACTTTTGTAAATAAGTATTTTTTAAATAAGAAAATTAGTGAATTATTCACAACTTTTTTTCCTGACATTCACCACCTTGGACAAATAACCAAATTTATTTATTTAATTTACTCTGGGGAATGATTTTTTTTTCAGTAAGAGTGAAAACTAAGCCTTTAGCTGATCGCTGACATCTTCTAGCTCCCTGAAGCAGATGAGAAAATAGTGGCTTCTCTCTTAAATGAGTTTTGTAGTCTCATTCTCTTCCCTCTGTCTTGCTGTACTGGTATATAACATAGCAAAACTGCTCATGTACAATTACAGAATCTTTTAAGTGTAAGCCTACTACAAATATATGTCAGGATGCGCTTTGCTAACAAGATGTATGAATTTTCAAATTTGTTTGATAACAGGTTAATACAAAATTTGGAACTACTGATTCCCTTATTTTTCTGAAAGGGAATAGTGATTACCTTTGGCAATCAAACATATTATATGCATGTAACATGTATAATATTCAACTACTGCCATCTCCAGAGCAGTGAGACTTGGGTCAAACTCTGATGCCTGTTAGATTTTGGGTTTTCTTTCACTGCATATTAAGGAAGCTCTTTGGTCTAGGAATTGCATGTGCTTTGGCCTTTGCACCCCACTCATCAGAATCCTTGTGAAAGAAGATTTGAGCATGTTATTTCTTCAGAGGGAGGAGGAATAATAAGAGTAATAAGAACACAGTTGTTTCTGGAGTTCAGAAAGTCCTTAAAGATCAAGTAAGGTTGTTTCACTTAGACCAAACTCAAGGGCTACAAAAACCATTCAGAATGTTGAAAATACAAAGGTTATTTAAACAATTACTTTATGTGTCCTTTGATAATGCTGAAGCTAAATGTCATCTGGCATTTGGTTTCATCAACCATTTACCTCATTTGCAACTTTCTATCCAAGATAGAAACGTTTGTTGCTTAGTAGGATATTACTTGCAAAAAAACGGTATAAAAGTTAAATATTGTGGCAAAAGATCAGCGATGTCACAGCCTGTTAAGGAAACTTTCCTGTTTGACCACCAAGG
Source organism: Rhipidura dahli (assembly GCA_013399225.1). Classification (NCBI taxonomy): domain Eukaryota; kingdom Metazoa; phylum Chordata; class Aves; order Passeriformes; family Rhipiduridae; genus Rhipidura; species Rhipidura dahli. Next base: position 57,062 of record VXAC01001029.1, read on the forward strand.
AGCCACTCTGGCAGTCACACTTGCACCGCCGCAGGCTTTTACTGCTGGGACTGAAGCCCCTTCACCACAAGCAGCTCCAGAGAGCTGACAGGTGCCCCACCTGACTCCCCACACACTCACACTGTCAGACAAGTTTCCCTCACTACCTTGACCCAAGATTTCCCATAGCAGAGTCATAGACTCTGTTTCCTTTAAGAATTTTTATCATGGTTCAGCAGTATAATGACAGATAGGGTTGGGTGTCTCCTGGTAGGGACCCTGATCAATGGTTGGCCTGCCTTTCATTCTGTGTGCCTGTTTTAATGGTGATACTTGATCTGGGGTCTTCTCACTGTTCATTGGGTTCTAGAGAGTCTCTGGGTGACTGTCCACCATCCAGCTGACATGGCAAGTCTGTGCCTTTTCTTGGGCAAAGGGCTCATCGCTGGGGGTTTCAGCCATTTCCCCCCACCCAGGGCACAACCTGTAGCTTGCAGTGCAACTTTACACTGAGCTGCCTGTACTAATTGTAGTCCTTAACAGCCTTCAGCCTATAAATTCAATGCTTGAGATTCAGGTCAGTATGGGCTAGGGAGGTGATTTACTCTGGAGTATCACAGAATTGGTAGGATTGGAAGGAACCTCTGAAGATTATGTAGTCCAACCTGTGCCAAGGCTGGGTCACCTAAAGCAGGTTACACCAGAAAGGAATGTGTCCAGGTAGGTTTTGAATGTCTCCAGAGAGACATTCACTCTATGACCTCCCTGGGCAGCCTGTTTCAATGTTCTGCTACCCTAAGTGTAAAGGAGTTCTTCCTCTGTGGTTTAGTTTATGGCCATTACTCCTTGTCCTGTCGCTAGGCACCACTGAAAAGTCTGGCACCATCCTCTTGACAACCTTCTTTGTGATATTTGTATGTATTGTTAGATCCCTTCTCTGTCTACTCTTCTTTAGACTAAACAGGCCCAGCTCCTGCAGTCTCTCCTTGTGAGAAAGATGTTCCAGACCCCTAATTGTCTTTGTGGCCTTCTGCTGGATCCTCTCCAGTACTTCCTTCTCTTTATTGTACGAAAGAGCCCATAACTCCATATGGCACTCCAAATGTTGTCTTATTAGGGCTGAGTAGAGGGGGAGGATCACCTCCCTCAGCCTGCTGGGAACAATCTTCCTCATATACCCCAAGATACCACTTGGCCCTCCTAGCTGCCAGGGCACTGCTGGCTCATGGTCAGCTTGAGACTCCACTGAGACTCCAAGGTACTTCTCTGCAGAGCTCTTGTCTAGTAGGTCACTAGATACTTGAGGTTATTCTTTTCCAGGTGCAGTCCCCTTGTTGAACTTCATTAGGTTTCTCTGTGCCAAATTCTCCAGCCTATCAAGGTCCTGCTAAATGGCAGCACAGCCTTCAGGTGTATCAGCCACTCCCCCCAGAGTATGTTTGAAATAAAATGTAGGAACATCTTAGTAGGATTTTATAGAAAGCTTCAATTGTGATATGATGGTTTTCTTAGGATTAGAGAAGAATGAAGAATGACTTATATCTTTCCATGTTCTGTTTATGGTATGCTTCATCTCAGTGATGAATCTTCATGATTCCTGAAGTTCTTGATGGTCATTTCAAAAGTCATTTAACTGAGATGAAGATAATATATCTTACATGTTGAAAATGTTCCTAATCTTTTGGTTAATAATATTTGCCTAATCCATTTATCAGTGCTTTGCAAACTGTGTTTGATCTTCTTAACTGGTCTTCTCCAAACATGCAAAGTAATTTTTATCCTAAAAAATTTCATAATTTTATTTGTGAATTTGCATGCTTCTAATTCATGAGACTGTCAGGCTTGCTTGTAGTATTGCTGCTGTATGTTTGTATACTTGTGTATATATAGTATATGTCTTTTATTGGCATATGCCCTTTCAAGAGGAGCAAGAACTTCTACAACCATCAACACTTGATGAAGATTTTCTGGAACCATTATCACTTGTCAGTTTCCTTATTTTTGTCTTGTCTGAAAGCTCAGAGGAGGAAAGAACTTAAGTTTTTTTCACCTGAAAAAAATAATAGACATGTGTGGACATATATACATATACATATTCACACACACACACACACAAACATATATATGTATATCAGGAGCTTTAACACGGCTTACTCTTAAGAATTATACTTCTAACAGGCTGAGAGAGGAGGACAACAAACTCATTGTGTGGTTGCTACCACAGTGAATGCATAGGGCAAGTGTGTTGAGGCCCCAGGCGAGTGAAGAAGATTGAGAGCATGAAGAATGTGACCATCTTTTTTATTAGCAGCTCATCTTTGTAGTAACTTAAAAGTGAGAAGTTTCAGTTGAGTTTGTTGGACGTAACTAGTTATTGGCAAATTTGACGCTATTTATTGTTTATGGCTGTCACTAAACATTTACCACTTCTTACATTTTTGGAAAGGGTTTTGTGAACATAAATTGAAAGTCATGAAGCCTTTCACATCTTATCCATGAAAATATTATTCTCTCTCAATTTGAATTTATGTAATTAATCTGCTACAGCACTGGAGTCAATATAATCGTCACAAAAAAAAGTAAATTAAACTCCTAACTTATACTACTATTTGATTACTAAAAGTACTGTTTAGTAACTTGATAGAGGGGTTTATCTCATTATTTCAGAATAATTTTGTTTTATTTAGTGTTTTGGAGCAGTCAGTACAATTCTGAAATCTCAAGCTGTAAGGAAGTTGAACCTTAAACTTCTGTATATGAGAGGAATGTTTTTCTGTACTCAGTTACATCCTAAATGCAATAGATTGCTTTGCATTACACATATATATCCAATTTGAATTCAAATCCCAGTCTCTTCACTTCATGTTTTCACCTCTAGGAATTTGTATCTCTTCTTAGATACTGACTTTATAAAATGGTTAAATTCAACTCATGGTATTTTTACAAAATAGTCTGCTAGTAGTTAAAAAAAAATTGTAAGGAATTTTTAAAAATATAGACAGAATTCTAGTGTATAAGAGCACTAGATGATAAATAGTCAAAAGCAAGCATTTTATATTGAGTATAACTGAAATACTGATAGAATTTTTAGAATAACGAGTTGTTCATGAATAACTGAGAGCAAATAGGTCTCAGTGGTGTATGAGGGCCACAGAAGTTTTATCCACAGAAGTTTTAAAAAAATTACAATATCAGCGCCTGAAACATAGTTTTTGTCTTGGGCTAAACTAAGATCTGTCTTTTAAATAGCATGCTTGTTTAGTTCTAAATGATCAAAACTGTACATTGGCTGTTCTGAAATGATCTAGTGCATATTTTTTGGTTATGTCCTCCCTTTATCAATATCTGTTGTCTTATAAACTGCTGTATTGATGTATTATGTTTTTAATAGCATGGAAAAATTGAGTAAAATTTTGCAATGTTCTTTATTTCTTGATTTATTTTTATTTCCCTCCTTTTTGCATTGAATGACAGCTGTTAGCGGGGATGATAGCAGAACCTGCTTTTCTCTCTGAGTATACTATCTTTGCTTTGGATCCTACCAAACAACCTAAGCCACAGAGTGACGGTGTGGTGAGTCCTCCCCACCCCTCCTAGTGATGCCTTTAGCAGGTGGAGGAGAGTAATGTACTAGAAGGCAAACTTAGTTGCTTGTGGCTTGTTCTCACAAAGACCTCTGTCTTAACTACCTTGTTGCTAACCCTGCACTAAATTTCACAGGGGTAGTACCTGATAGCTCCTGGCTGGTATGCTGTATGATGTGAATTTACAGTAACATTAAAAATTAACGTATTTTCTCTTATACAGGTAACAATACGCAAATTTAAATAACTGTTGCACAAGTTTGTATGTTTGTTGCATAGAAATTTCCTCTTCATTTTTGTGTATGTCTGTATGCATTTCAAGACAAATGGCTAGAATTAACATTGGGAATGGTTATGTGTAAAACTTACATGCTTTTTGCTGTGTACAGTGAAATGTAGCATGTCATTTACCACTAATGGTAGCAGGAAATAATTATTTCACATAGTGTCAGAAATTAATCTACGTCTAGTTGGTAACCTAGCAGTTATTATTGTGAGGATTAGTAGTGGGGTTTTTTTAATAATTAGATTTTACTCTAAATAAATGTTTCTTTGCCTGGAAATGTTGTCCTCACCATATATGAGTGGAGAGGCTCAGTGAGAAGAAGCAAGAATTGAAGAAAAAGAAGCAGGTATTGGGAGGAAGTCAGACTTCTGCTTTCTGATATAGGCACATACAAAGCTGTATTCTTATTGCTGGCACAGGACTGGAATGACATTTTTCACGTGCTTCAGAGACATGGCATTCCTGAGCCCGTAGTGATTCAAAGCACAGTATTTTTTAGAATCCCAGCTCATCCTGATGCTTCATGATTACTTTGCTTTTCCTGTTTAGTAAGTGGTCTTTCCCTGTTCATGGTTTAAAATGACCAGTCAGTGAAAGCTGTAACAGGATTGAAATTTAATAAGCAGGACATAGCACAACACACCATGTTGCATTGGACTTGCCTCTCTCAGGCTAAGCAGGATTGGACAGAAACAGTGATTAAAATGGTGGTCCCTGGAAAGTGTATTCTGACCATATTCATATCTCAAAAAACTTCATTTCAAATAACCTGCTTGTGTGGATGCTCAAATGTTGTCTTTATATGATCTTTTAGTATGTACTTTAGTGGCATATTTACTGGCTTGCATATTTATACACAAGACTGCATACATGCAACTAATTATAATGTAACAGTTATTGGTAATGTGTTACCAGTGTGTATTAATAATATATTACTTGTAAAACTCATTTTGTTCTCTGAACTTTTTGAAAATTCTAGCGCAGTACTCAAAATAAGAATTGGGAGGAGGAGAAAACAATGATAGGAAAGTTTATAGAGAATAGGATGACCGATTTAAAAAAATATGTAATAAAGAAACCCCCACATTATATATCTTTAGAAAACCTAGGTACACAAAAATACAGGGAAGTTTCACCAACACACAAAAATGCATGTTAATTCTGCTAAAACAAACCAGTATTTTGACTGTATATGTAATCTGAGAGTGAATGTTATAGAAAAGTGACTGTAATGGTGGATTTTTTTGGCGTAGATGAAGTTAGTATAAACTCTTTACTAACTAAGCATCTTAGGTTTTGTTGCACTAAGAAAGAGTTCAAAATATTCTTGGACACAGTGGGGTTTTTTGTAAGGAAAAAATTAAAGGAAAATAAGGTAAGAAAACATGTATTAAACTCTCCTTCCTTTCTCCCTCCATAATTACTCAGTTTTGGAATAGTAGAGAAAGTATTACTGTTAAAAGCAGTAAAATGTTTTTAAATACAGACATTTAAGCTTTCAATTCTCAGGCTTGCTTATCTATTTATACCTTTGAGAAATAAGTATGATTTTGCATTTCAGAAAAAGGGAAGTAAGATGGCACATCTTACTGGAACACCCTAATGTGCTCCAGTTGAAACTGAGCTCTGATTTACACATCTTCATAATAAAAAGCAACATTTTTATTAGAGACTGTAAGTATAGCTGTCTTTGGATAGAGATATGGATATTATGTTTTTTGAGTTTGTGGAGGAAAAACTTCCATTGGTCTCCAGAAACCCTGATGTAACTGCTGGTTTTAAGACTTTCAAAATGGCTGCTTATGCTCTTGTGAGTCTAATTTTGCTGAGAGCTTTCTTCAGACTTACGAAAGGCTAGGGCTTTTAAGCTTTTCAAAGCCTCTTGAATCTATACTTATATATAGCATCTTCCATTCATGCTTACCATTCAGTGTGTGGATACCCAGATTCAATTCTTTGTCCTAGAGCACAGTGATGTAGACTTGCAGCAGCCAGATACCTGTGGTGGTCCATTTTTTATATAAAAGGTTACTAGTGTATCTCTTTAATTATTTATGCCAGTAGAAAGTTTAACCCCAAATATAGGTTATTCTTTTGTTCCCACAGATTGTATACAAAGTGCCTGTATAATAAGTATGAAACTTTTAAAAGTGGCAGCACTAGTTTAGTTTTGAAATTACGTTTTTTAAGGATCTTTGTAGGTCCTTAAATAGCAGCTTTTTAAGCATCTTCACAGAAAGGAACAGCAACCATGTGTTTTATATTCATAAAAACCATATTAAATTTAATAAATCTACCTAATCTTGTGTTTTAAAATAGATGTTAAGTATTAAATTATACTTAGGAACTACATGCACAAACCCTCCCTACTTTCCTTTAACTCTCTTTAATGTGTATCAGAGTGCATGATTTTTGCAAGAAGTGTGTGCATAGTTAGTTTGGAAGTCACAGAACCACAGAATTAAGTTGTTTGGAAACGATCTTTGAGATCATTGGGTCCAACGTGACCTAACACCACCTTGCCAACTAGACCATGGCACTAAGTGCCACATCCTGTCTCTTCTTAAACACCTCCAGGGACAGTGGTTCCACCACGTCCCTGGGCAACTCGATCCAATGCCCAGTCATTCTTTTTGTGAAGTCTTAGTAAAGTATTTGTCTTCCTCTCTTGTCAGTCCTGTAGTAGCACAGCAGATGCTTTATAAATTATGAAGTAGATGGTAATTTTTTATTTGGATTATCTTATTATTAACTTTTCCTGTTAGGAAAACAACCAAGAACAGGTAGTAGAGCCAAGAATACAATGTACAAGTGCTTCAGTTTAAAACGTGTAAAAACTGTTAATCTACTAGGAATAAATCCACTGCCACAGGATAGTGTTCTGAAGCAGAATACAGATTTTGTTCAACCAAGGTGAAGCACAATTTCCAAATCCAGACTTCTTGTATGGCTGGTTATTGCTCATTTTCTTTTGTCTGCATCTCTGGTTTCCGTAACTATCTGGATTTCTCTTCTGTGGTATTTCTGTACTACCTCAAGTATGCTCCATGTCAAACCTTTTTGAAGTCCTTTTACAGTGAATCATTCCTCTGCCACATTAATGTTCAGGTATGCCTATCTGCATATCCAGAGTAGAAGCTATGAGTGTGATCATGTAGGAGATACATATACAAGGGTGATTTTGATTGAGTTTTCAGTTTTATGTACACCTTAGATTTTGCAGCTTTCATATAACTGTCAGGGTACAGCTTGATTAAAAGTTAAGAGTTACACTGCTCTTAGGTGAATTTACCCATATTTTATTTGACATGCCTCAGTGTTTCACTTCTCTTGAAAAAATCCATGTCCAAGATGGTTTCTAGCATATTCTGCTAATTCAGTTGGACTGGATTTATACAGCAGAAAACCGTCCGGATTTGTGTAAGTTAGAATCATAGAATATCCTGAGTTGGAAGAGGCCCACGGAATTGACCCAAGTCCAACTCCTGGCCCTGCACAGCACAGCCTGAAGAATACATCATGTTCCTGAGAGTGTTGTCCAATCAATTCTTGAACTCAGTCAGGCTTGGTGGTGTGACCATTTACCTGGGGAGCCTGTTCCAATGCCCAGCCACCCTCTGGGTGAAGAGCCTTATTCTAATATCCAACATAATCTTCCCTGACAGAGCTTCATACCATTCCCTTGGGTCCTGTCACTGGTCACCACGGCTCCTACCCCTCCACATCCCCTCATGAGGAAGTTGTAAACTGCTATAAGGTCTCTCCTCAATCTTCTCCAGGCTGAGCAAGCCAAGTGACCTCAGCTGCTCCTTGTGCAGCTTCCCCTCATGGCCCTTCATCATCTTTGTAGCCCTCCTTTGGATGATCTCTGATAGCTTTGTATCTTTCATGTATTGTGGCACCCAAACTGCACACAGGACTCGAGGTGAGGCTGCACCAGTTCAGAGCAGAGCAGGACAATCCCCTCCCTTGCCTGGCTGCCGGTGCTGTGCCTGATGCACCCAGGACATACTTGGCCCTCCTGGCTGTGTGGGCACTGCTGACTCACATTCAACCTTTTGTCAACCAGGACCCCCTGGTCCCTTTCTGGGGTGCTGCTCTTCAGCTGTTCCCCAGTCTGTCTGTACATCCAGGGTTGTCCCATCCCAGGTGCAGAATCTGGCACTTGTCTTCGTTAAACTTCATATGGTTGATGACTACTCAGCCCTCTAATTTGCTGAGGCTTCTCTTTCAGGGCCTTTCTGCCTTCGAGTCAACAGCTCCTCTCAATTTAGTATCATTGTCAAACTTAGTGTACCTTCAAGTCCTGCATTCAAGTAATTTATGAAGATGTTGAAGAGCACAGGGCTGAGGATGGAACTCAGCCTGTAGAACCCCACTAGTGACAGGTCTCCAGTCTCATGTCATCCCATGCACTGTAACCCTTTAAGCCCGACCCATGAGCCAGTTGCTCATGTTATATGCTGGACATTTTGTCCAGAAGGATCCTGTGAGAGACAGTATGGAAAGCTTTACTGAGATCCTAAAGGAATATAAGTGGCTTCCCTTGGTCAGCTCAGTAGGTAACCTTGTCATAAAAAGAAATCAGATTTGGCAAGCAGGAGTGTCCCCTCATGAATACATACTGGCTGTGACCAATGATTTGTCTGTCTTCCAGTTGTTTTTCAATAACTCCCAGAAAAATCGTCTCCATAATTTTACCAGTCAATGAAATGCGACAAAGAGATATGAAGTTTCCAGGGTCATCCTTCTTGAAAATTAGGACTGGGCTAGCAAACATCTGGACACAAGACAAAAAAAAAGGAGGATAGACCGGCTGGAAACAGAAATGTCTAAACTCTGTAAAAAGAACCCCAAACCAATTAAAAAAAAACCAAACAAACAAAACCAAACAAACAAACTAGCCAACTCAAGACTTGTTTTTTGTTGTGTTGGTTTTGGTGTTTTGGGTGAGATTTTTTTAATGTGTATGTGTTTTGTTTTCCTTTGGGGCTGCAGAAGTTTTGTGTAGGATGTATTTTCTCAAAGTCTGATTTTCTTCCCATGCTTGTTTGGAGTTTTAAACAGTTTGTTACAAGAACTTCTTTTCCAAGTAGTTTCTGCCCCCTCCAGTACACTGAAACAGAGAAAGATGGTGTTGCAGCCAACTCATACTCATATTGGCTGTAAATACTAGTCATCAATTAGATTTTTCCTGCTAAAATGTTGTCTTTTTGGTGTTTCTTTGATTTTTCCATAAATGTTATATAAATAATCATTATGAATTATTTAATTGGAGATGTCAGTATTTGCAGATGTCTCATACTAATCCATGCACACATAGCTGCTTTGTAGTTCTGCATATTGCAGCAGTCTGTTTTGACTTTAACAAACTAGCTTTTTGCATGAAGACATCTTAATAAGCTTTCTAAAGAAAGTACTAAAAACACAGGTAAAGAAAAAAGCACAGATGCTGTTTCTAGGAATCAGTGAATTACAGTCCTTGTAGTCTGTTTCTTCTAACGGTTGTTTTTACCTCCTATAGAGCTTAACTAAACAGCCACTTCCTGGATCCACAGAAAACAATGGAAGTGAACTTGTCTCTCCACGGGTATGTGGAGGGCATGGGGAGTTTGTTTCCTCCTTCACTACTGTGCTGTCTATGTGTTACATTGGCTTAAGTGCCCAGGATATATCTTCATGATGAAGTAGGGATGATAAGTACTTGCCTGTCAGGATATTTTGTTTGTGTGTAATCCTATTAGCTGCTATTAAGTATTTTCACTGATGTGTGGTGGTTTGATGCATTGAGATGCATCTTGTTGCACAGCCATCGCAGGATACAGAGCATTAAACTCACTTTCAAAAGTAGAGGGCCTATTGCATGTCTGGAAAGCTACCTACTAGCTGAAGGAAAAGAACTTATAGGCTAAAAATACTGTCACTAGTGACAAAGATGTAGGTCATTTTTTAATATGTCTCAGGGAAACATTTAGCTTGCTGAAATGGGATTAGCAGTGGCTCTTGGCACATGCCTCCCAACGTTTGATTGTAGGGGCAACATTGTGTAGTAATGCTTTTACGTCACTTCTGTAGCACCAGCCATATAGGTTACCACAGTACAGAATCTTTTGGTATAGAATGAAGTACTATAGCTGCATAAATCAATAAGTTTGTTTTATGTAAAAATCATAAGCCATTTAAAATAAAAATAAGAAAAGGACTGTTCAGGATGGCTTGCTAGAACTATCATACAGTAATTTTTACAATCAATTTCTTCGTTTTATCGTAGGAAAGTATTTGTGTCTTTGAGATAAATACAGTTGTTCTGTTTAATACATCAAGAAGTGAGTCAGTTATATTTTTCAAGTTTGAGATAATAGTGAATAACCATTTATATTAGTTACACATTCTTCACTTTTTAAGGGGATTACACAGAAATGCATTCTTCTAAAAGTTTAAATCAGAGCTGTAGTTTATTAGATTTAGTTGCTATCTGAAATTGTGCACATCTGGTAGTTGCATGCTTGATTTTTCTGCACAAGGACATGATCTTTTAAGGAAATGGCAGCTATTTGGTGTCATGTATATGTTAGGCAACAGTAGTTTATTTGCACAGGTCAGGTCTCTTTCCTGCACTTTACTGTGTCTGTTTGCCTAAAAGCAGTGCAGAAATAATCACTTGCTTTTTATTTTTGCAGCAAAGCGACAGTCAGTCTTTTGCCCAGAGGCTTCAGCTTCGAGTTCCCTCCATGGAGTCTTTATTTCGAAGCCCAGTAAAAGAGACATTATTTCGTTCTTCTTCTAAGGAGTCCCTAGTACAAAGCTCTTCAAGAGACTCACTGAATCGACTAGACTTGGAAGCCCTCAGTCCCACCTTTGACTCACCTTCTGACATTGAAAGTGAAACAGAAGAGCCTCTGGGAAATATGGACAGCTTCAGCAAAGAGCAGTTGCTGCAGCGTCTGCGTAGAATGGAGCGCAGTTTGGGCAACTATAGGGGAAAATACTCAGAGGTAGGCAATGTGACTAGCTAGGCAGATAGGGGAAATAGCTTAGGCTAACAGATAACTGCAGCAGTGGACAATCTTTTTGTTTTCCTATTTGGAGCAAATATTTCGACTTACAACTAACATGGAAGTTAAAATTATTCTAAGTCTAGTTATTTGTGACCTAGATAGGTCAAATGCTTTTCTGGTAATAAAACACGGAAATCCTTTTCTTCTCGTTTATTAATAATTTCCTGATGTCAGCAATAGAGGTTAATTAATGGTTACTCACACAGAGCAGAACTATTAAGATTTCAACTGAAAGCATCTAGCAGGGGGTGGAGTTCGCTATGGAGGTGAGCATGACTTGTACTTCCATGACAGCAAATTTACTTTTTTTTCTGAAACTTGTTCTTGTATATTCTATCCATGTGCAATAGGCAAGCATTTTGTTTTCGAGAAGTAAGTTCTATACTTCATAATTTCCAGGTATTCTCTGGGGGGGTTAATTCAAGCACCAATTTTTTTCTTTTTGTATTTTAGTGAAAACCAATTGTATAAGTAGTTTCAATACTCGTTTTTCAAATTACTGGGGAAAGTAAACCTGTCTAACTGATGGTGGTGTTTTGGTATTAGGTTTTTCAATTAGTTTTGGGGTTTTGTTTGGTTTTTTATTGTTTTTTGAGGTGTGAGGGTGTTGTATTTAAAACAGGATGTTTGCACTGTTTTTTACAGTTCTTTTAATGTTTGCTGCCCTCAAATACAAAAATTCCTGCGCAGACTTTTGTCTACTAGTGTTGAAATTCCTGGAATCTAAAATATGCTACAGTGACTGCAGTATTCAGCATATGCCTGAAACAGCAGTTGTCTCACAGTAATTTTTCCTTCACTTCCAGCTAGTGTAATAAGTATTTTTTAAAAGTTTATGTAAATAGTAATTGCTAAAATGAAAATTCTTCAGTTTGTGGGTTTGTTTTAGTGCCTTTTTTGGTTGTTTGGAGGTTTTTTTATTAGTGTAATCTATCCAGCAAGTCCTAACTTTCTTTGTAAGAAAGGCTTGGGGTTTTTTCCTGGTTTTATGAATTTTTTTAGTTCAGTTGGAAAGAATTGTTTTGCTGGAACTTGGAAGAAACTTTTTTCAATATATAATGAGTAATTAAGGCAGAAATATTTTTTCCCTTCTAAAGTAGGATGCGAAGTTAGCATCTCAAAAATATGTAAAGGAAATCATCCATAGCAGTTTTGGTTTTCTTTTAAGGGCAAAATAAATATGACTTTGAAATTAAAAGTAATTTTGAATTTTGAAAATGTTTAATTTGTTTTAACTAAGAATTTGAAGATATATTTTAACTTGCTAATTTCTGGTTTGGGTGTTGAGATTTGTTTTTCTTAATTTTTTCATCAATTTGAAAACAGAATGTTCTAATTATGAAATAGCATAATTCTAATTATGCTACTTCAGCTTTGGCAGTTTTAATCAAATATTTAAGTCAACAAAGTTGTGCAGTAACTTTTGTCAGCTTACAGTGACAAATGAAATACTGGTCCACTTGTAATCTGTCTTTGCTGGATATATGCAAAACACATGGGATGAGAACATTACACAGGACTTTTTTTGTTAAATTTAGAAATGTATTTTTTTATGCATATTCTTTGTAAAATTACTTTTACTTAATCTCCCTGGGTCATGTACTCTTATAAGTGGTCATCCCTGTGGAGTAGTTGTCTGGGATGTAACTTTCTGATACTGCTGGGTTTTTACTCCTTGTATTGAAGGATGGTATGTGGTACATCTTCCCAGGGAAGGGAAAACTCTGTATGAATGCTGAATAACATCACTGTTTTGTCATGTAGGTTTTTATTTTTTAACACTTTAGAGATATTTTATAGGTAGAAAAAGGAAACATTAAGAAAATGTAAGTATGTTTCTATCAAAAGAGCGTTCTCAAGTGGAGTGAAGAGTTTGAAAATACAGGTAGTGATACAACTAAGGAAATTATTTTCATGGCTATATGCAGATGCATTATCATCTTTTTATCCAATTTGTGTATTTTAGCTAGTGTCTGCCTATCAAGTGATCCAGCGGGAAAAGAAGAAGCTGCAGGTAAGCATTACTTTTCATCCTCTCTTACCTGAATGTTTTTTTGAATCTTAAAACGTGTAGTGCCAATACAGGTTTATTTTTCAGTGCATTGTGTGTGTGTAACAGAAGATGGTTTCTTAAGTGGGATTTCTAAGGAAGCTAAGCTAAAATTATTTTGTCAAAATAACTGTGAAGTATTGTACTCCAGCCTTTTTTTTTTTGCATCAGCTGACTTCAGGTGATAGATTGATAGATTGCCAACTCACACTTGGCAGTTATGACAATACTTGCACATCAAATGTGACTTGAAAAAGAAATAAATCATTACATCTGTGAATTCTTCAAATTCATTTATCATTTTTAAAATTACATTTAATACACTTGATCTTTATTCTTCCTTTTTTCTTAAGAGCATTCTGAGTCAAAGTCAGGATAAAGCACTTCGCAGAATTGGAGAACTGAGAGAGGTAATTTCCTTTACTGATTACATGTTTACTTTGTATCATCACACCTACATAGGATCTTTTTCTGCCTAGCTTTTGACTTTTTTGTTCACAAAATATTTTCTATTACAGAGCAGGGTATTCTACTGCATGTTTTTTTTTGTTTATATGGGGTTACTCCTCTGGCTTGTTTCCCATTCAGCAGCTTATTGCTATACTCTTAAGACAGAGCAGTGCATCACCAACTCAACTTCTTCTCTTGTTCACTGTGAAATAGGTAGAAGTGTGTGTGGTTCTTGCAGTATTGTTGGGCTCAGCCATAGATGTCCCTGTGCAATTTGTTGCTCTTCTATTACTGACAAATACTAATTCAGGCAAACACAAGTAATAGGCACATTTTTGTAAAGATTTCAATGACTATAAAAAATATCAGGAGAATTTAAAAAAAAAATCATCTTTATCTCAGTTGTAATACTTACACTGTTCTATGCATTTTAGTATAGTTTGGTTTCAATCATAAAATCAGGTAGGTTGTGTTTTGATTTGTGTCCTTAAGGTTATAGTGAAATTAAAAGGAGAAGTTCTAGTGTATTTGGTATTGATAATAAACACACTGGACTTAAAAAACATGTATAGATGATCAGGCAGAACAGATTAAAAAGGGAAGTTCAAAAAAGCCATTTTGTCAAACCCTGGTGAAGCACAGTGTGAACCTAAAACCATTTTATTGCCTCAGGAGCCAGTGCAGCACCAGGTTTGGAGATGGGCATGCAACATCCTCTGTCTGTACTCTTACCTTGCTGGAGAGCTGGGTACCATTTAGCCCAAAGTCACAGGCTTTGTCTATGACTGCTCACCTGCTTCTGGTGTGTGCTGTGCCGAGCAGGAGCACTGTCATGGAGGTTGCAGGAGCCATTAGACCATGGTGAGGTCTCACCATGAGGTTTTTTTTACTGAAGGCAGACTCACTGCAGGCAGCTGGGTGTTTTGCTCACAGACAGGGACCAGGACCTGTCCCCTTCATAATGAGGGATGGTGACTGTGAGCATCTGGCCATGTGTGTATTCGAGGCTCAAGTTCACCCACAAGGAGCTATCCCTGTGACTAGTCAGGAAGCCAGTCATTTTGCAGGAGGTCACTGGCAAATTGCTGGGCACTCTTCAGCAATCCAGGGAGTAATTCAGGTAGGCAGGCCGTGAATTGTGTGTGCGACTGGGACAGCATTTTGGTTCACATCTGTGCTGCTTCTGCCCCAGCAGCTGAGAGCAGTGGGTCAGCGCTGGGTGTACTGTGCTCATCTGTTCTGTAGCCTGTGCCTGGCCTATCACCATGTCCTAAGCTGAACTGTCAGTGCATAGGAGGGAAAAAACCACAGTGTTACTGTCAGAAGTGGTTTGCCAATGTTACATCTTTTCCAGGTCACTACAAGGGCAAATGAAAAAGCTCATTCTGTTAGGTGCATATCTGCATGCTCCTGTAGGATTAGTTTTCCAGTTTATTGCTACTTGTTAAAGTCAGGAAGGCGTATGTGGAACAGAGTTAAATCTTTGGCATATGACAAGGGGTTGGACGTGCATTTTGTTTTTCACTTCTGCCATAGTCTTTGTGGTTCATATATGTAGATAAGTTATACATATATTTCTGATTTATTTATATACATTTGTATATATATATATGTATTTATTGTAAAATTAAATTTCGTTCTTACTAATCTTATAGATTTAAAGATTCCTTCAAATCTAACATTGAAATTCTCTTTCATTAATTGATACACTTCAAAAAGTATTTTTCTGATCTTTTGGAAGTCCAGGTGTTGCAGCATTAGGTAAAACAGACAATGAAGGAAAAATTACAAATAAAATGGTAAGTTTCCATTGTGGAAGCTGAAATGGTCCAAAGTAGTTCATTCATTGATGTAGTAATTTGTTATCAGAAATTAATTTTAAAAATCCGTTTCTTCATCATACAGTCCATTTTCCCCATAAATATGTTGAAGCAGGCATGTTTCTTCTGAGAGAGCAATGTGAGAGTAAATCATTCTTCCTTTGAGGCTAAATTGACAGTGTAATACAGTCCCTAGAAAACAATGTGGTTTTGCTTGCCTTAGTATTCTCCTGTTTGGAGTAATTCCTCAAAACCAGTCTTCGAGCAGTCTTCAGCATTCTTCTGAGAAAACAATCAGAAGGGACTTTGAGATCCAAAGAGGACCATTTCTGTGTTGGTTTCAATAAATCTCTTTGGCACTTGTTCTCACACTGACCTGCTTTGCTTTGTTTGGAAAGAATTGCTTCTAAAACTCAGAAGCACAAGGCAGAGGTGTGATCAGTAATTGCTGAGAACATGAGGCAATGCAGTGTTAAGAAGTGGATATAGCTGGGAAGAAAGGAATGGTTTTTGCAGTGATGCTTTCCCTCAATGTCCTGCCTGTGCATGCCTGGGCAGGCTCGGGTCATACAGCTGTGGTTTTCAGAGCTGCTGTCAGCCTCATCTCTGGCAGGGCATGCACTGTTGGAGGTAGGGGTAGACAGGAAGAGAGCATAAAACAAGGTTTAGAGTTGGAGGAAAGCAGTGCAGGAAGCATCCAGTGCTTTGTTTTGTCTCATTTGCTTTTTCATTCTTTCGTTCTCTATCTATCATCCTCTGCCTTTACCGTGTTTGTGGGTGGTGACTGTTTTTGTACAAGGGATCTTTGCAGAATAACAGTCATAGAAGCATTCTCTCCCTAGGGTAAATCATTGGGAAAATGTATATGAATGAAATAAAAATATAAATAAAAAAGATTTAAAAGTTTTTGAAAATATTTGCAGTGCGTGCATGATATATATGTGGTTCTGGTTCCCTCAATAAACAGTTAGATGTGAATTAATTTAAGTACATTTTTTTCTATTAGAATGGTAATTATTTAAAGAAATGTAAATGTTTAAAAGCATAGGAAGTAATTAGAAGAAGCCTTCAGGAAATATAAGACTGTGTGGATCCTACTAATGCATTTAGGCAATATGTACAGCTATGAAAGAGATGTTTTAGATATTATTTCATAATATTTTCATAAGTCTTTTGAGTTCACATTTCAGAATTCATTTGAGGTGTGTTTGTATTATCAGGAGCTCCAGATGGATCAACAAGCTAAGAAACATCTCCAAGAGGAATTTGATGCTTCCTTAGAAGAAAAGGATCAACTTATTAGTGTCCTGCAAACTCAGGTAAGATAAACCCAGCAGATGTTGTTTAAAACTGCTCTTCTCTTTTGCTATGTATCTCCTATAATGCATATCCATATTTTATTATAATTGCTCTGAAGTTGTAAAGCTTGTGAATTTAGGATTTTCTAGAAATTAAATGTGTCTTTGTGGTAGAGGATACCTTTGTAAATATCTCAATCATGTTAACTGTGATTGACTGATTTGCACTTAAATACCTTTGTGATGTTTTTGTTATGAAGACATCAACATTAGATGTCTGACCTAAAATTGCTTTTGCAAAATTCATGGGTTTTGCTTAATTGTTCTTTGTTTCTCTACCCATAGTCCTTCTGTTTTTGTTAATTGGAAGCATAATTCTGACTTACAAAAAATGGTAAAAAAATTCAGACAGATTTTTCCTTTTTCTATTTGCTAATTATCAAAATTAATTTAACTATTTCTAGTTTTGAAGATTAAAAAAGTTATCTTCTTAGAATCCTTTGATTTTTTTAATGAAAAGAACATTTTGTTTAGGTTTCGTTGCTGAAACAGAGATTACAGAATGGTCAGATAGGCACTGAATTGCCTGATCAAAATGTCCAGTTAGAACCACAAGTTCAAAGTCCAAGAAAAGAAGTCAGTGCAGAAAACATTGTGGAACCAGGAAGCAATGGTAGGTATTGTGGCTTTTTCAAGAGACCTTACATTCTGGGGAATAAACCTGCTGTTATTTATGATGGAGTAATGATATTTAGGGCTGACCATGTCATAGTAAGGATATATTATCTAGAAGGAGACAATTGTTTTGGAAACAATGCGGCAGCTAGAGGACAGGATAACCCTTTTAAGAAACTACCTTTTCATAAGAATTCAGATCTGGTATGTCTTTCCTTTGTCAATATTGATAATAACATTGAAATTATTGTTTTGTTGGTCGGTGTTCTTACTATCCCCACTTAATACAATTAAGAGATTCTGTCCCCCATAAGTGAGGACCTATCCCTGGAGTTTAGAGAGCAGATTAGTTGCCAGTCTCAGTCTTTTGTTTGTGAGCTTGGAGTTTTTTTCTCTTGTTTTATCAGAAAAAAAGTAAAGGCAAAGATCAATTTTGATATTCCTGCTGTTGTATAACATAAGTGTTCCTCACGTCAGGAGGTTATTTAAATTAATGGGATTCTTAGTGTATATTTGATTACTGAGCAAGGGATGTTACAGTGTTGATATATAATAAAAGTGTCTTTCATTGGTACCCTTCATAAAAGGTAGGGTTAAGACAGAGGTAAACATACGTCTTGAAATCATATTTGTTCAGCATCTGCTATGGTTTTTGTGTGTAGGGATGATATGAAGTGTTAGGTGAGAGATGTTCTTATCTAGTGCCATGGTTTTTTGTATTGCTTAGTCAATAATGAAAAATTATGTTTCAAGATGTTTTTTGTGTGTGAGTCTGCCTCTGGACTATAGTGTGCCAGGCATCCACCAAAGTGGCTCTCTCACTCTCCTCCACAGCTGGACAGAGGAGAGAAAATGTAAAGAATTTAATTTCATGAGCTGAGATAAGACCTGGGAGAGATCACTCATTAAATACTGACATGGCCAAAGCAGGCTCGAATTAGAGATATGAAGTGAATTTATTACTAATAAAATCAGAGAAGGATAATGAGAAGTAAAAACCTTAACAACACCTTCCCCACACCTCTCCCTACTTCCCAGCTCTACCTCCCTCCCCAGTGGGGCAGGGAGACAGGGAATGGGGGTTATGGTCAGTTCATCACCTGTGGTTTCTCCTGCTACACAGCAGGAGAGGAGTCCTTCCCCTGCTCCTCCATGGGATCCCTCCCACAGGAGACACTTCTCCATGAACTTCTCCAGTGTGAGTCCATCTCACAAGCAGCAGCTCTCTGCAAACTGCTGCCATGTGAGCCCATCCCACAGGCAGCAGTCTTCCCTGAGCTGCTGCAGTGTGGGTCACTCTTCCATGGGGTGCAGTCCTTTAAGGACAGGCTGCTCCAGGGTGGGCTCCTCTCTCCACGGGCCTCCCACAGGGTCACAGCCTCCTCTCAGGCATCCACCTGCTCTGGCATGGGCTCCTCCACAAACTGTGGATGGATCTCTGCATTCCCTTGGTCCTCCATGGGCTGCAGGGGCACAGCTGCTTCACCATGGTCTGCACCACAGGCAGCAGGGTAATCTCAGCTCTGGTGCCTGGAGCACCTCCGTATACTCCTTTTCCACAGACCTTTGTGTATGCAGAGTTGTTCCCCTCACATATTCTCACATATGCTCTTCTGTGGCCACAATTACAACTGCACAATAACTTTTTTTTTCCTTTCTTCTTAAATTTGTTGTCACAGAAGCATTACCCCCATTTCTAATTGGCCCAGCCTTGGTCAGCAGCACATATGTCTTTGGAGTTTTGCCAGGGATTGGCTCTGTGGGACATGAAGAAAGCTGCTGACAGCTCCTTGCAGAAGCCACCCCTGTAGCTGCCTTCCTGCTACTGAAGCTTGGCCATGCAAATCCAGTACAATGCCAAATATGTTGCAGCCTTCAGAGCATCAGAGCAGAAGCACACAGTAAAATACTACCCAATGTGCTAGTTATACAGAATGATTCAAACTGAAAGGAAGTATGTTTAAATTATAGACATTAGAAAAAATTCTTTACTGTGTGGGTGGTGAGGCACAGAAACAGGTTGCCCAGAGAAGTTGTGGCTGCCCCATCCCTGGAAACGTTAAAGGCCAGGCTGGATGGAGCTCTGAGCAATTTGTTCTAGTGTGAGGTGTCCTGGCCTATGGCAGAGGTTGGTACTTGATGATCTTTAAGGTTCTTTCCAACCCAAACCATTTTTTGATTCTATGTGTACAACTCAGAAAGACACTAAGTGTAACCTTTATCCTGCTGAATGTAGTATTGCCATCCTGGATATTTTAGAACTAATGTCATACTCAGCCTTGGGAAAACAGTAATCTCTGTGTGTGTCACTTAAAAGGTGTGATTTGCTTTGCTTCATATTTTTTCCTACTTGTGCATATTCTGTTAGTAGCAGCAGGCAGGTTTATAAATCATTATGAATTTTTAATTATGTAGAAAACCTTGTTGATTAATAGCTTGGTTTTGAAGCTGATAAAGTAACGGGTTTTGTAAGTTTATTTGGTGTGAATGACTGTGTTTAGTATTCTATCCATGTGTAGCATGTTTCTGGCACTTATGGTAGGAACTAGGAGGTTTTGCAGACTTCACACAACTTTCTTTAGAGACCTGAGTTCAGTGCATTGTGAATGATGAATGCCAATCAGCATTTTGGAAATGGTGTGCATATGGTAATGTTGCTATGTTGTCTTACAGAGCATAATGAAGATTCTGTTAAAACACTGGAAACTCTTAATCAGAGGGTGAAGCGCCAAGAGAACTTGCTACAACGTTGTAAGGAGACTATTCAGACACATAAGGAGCGCTGTGCCCAATTAACCAATGAGAAAGAGGCACTTCAAGAACAGTTAGAAGAGAGGCTTCAGGAACTGGAGAAAATGAAGGTATGGAAAATGCTCTTAGCTTTGTGGGTAACTATGAAAATATAGTAAGAACTCCAGTATTTCCAAAATTTATTAATAGGGCAGACCATTAAACAAACTGTCCCTGTACTTTTTTGGAGATAAAGGTGCAAGACCCACCTGGAATTAATACACTGAGCAATTATTCTAGAGTGGTGAAGTAGTTTATGAAACCTTACGGTACAAATAACCATAAGAATGGTATCAGAAATAAGTAGTTGTAAGAAACTGGGGAGAGAAAAAGACTGTCTCAGCACAGAAGACAGAAGGTAAAGTGAGAAAAGTGGACCAGAGCTAAAACTTTAGGACATAGTGAATGAGGAATTAATTATGTAAATTAACAGAAAAAAGGAAAGGCACAGCAGTGGAGATCACAGTATGATGAACACAAGTGCAATCCCAAAGCTAATAAATTAATACTTTGCTCAATTTTCCTGTTAAGGCCATTCATGCTGAGTGTGGAGCATAAGTAAGGTGGCTAATAGTAATGAAACCTGAAAATGTGCTAAGTATAGCTGTACTTAACTTTAGTTACAGAGATCAGATTGCCGTCTCTGTCTTCATCTCTGAGCACTATCCTGGTTTGGTAAAGGTCTGAAAGACTTGAGTACTTTAAGGACATTTTCTAGAACAAGGCTAGTATCATTTATGTTGCATTGCTGAGATCCTCTTGTAAGCCAAGATGCACGTAATGAAACAGGAATCTTAGAAAGATTTCTTGTTTTACTTTTGCAACTCAGGCCTTTATGTGTGGAGGCTCTAACAAAGCCTTCAGATCTCTGAATTACTACAGAAGCCATAAGGAAGCCTACCTCTGGGAGATATAAAAGTAATTTAAAACTGCCCACTTCAGTTCCCTTGGATTGTATTCTATGTTCTTCCTCCAAGGCTTAGTGCAGGGTAAGAGCCAAAGCTGAGCTGTTTGTCAACCAACTTGTGGTTGGGATCTTTTTTTAGGACCTTCACATGGCTGAGAAGACTAAACTGATTACGCAGCTACGTGATGCAAAGAATTTGATTGAACAGCTAGAACAAGACAAGGTAAACAAAGCTGTAGGTTTTGAGGAAGATTGTTTAAAACACAAAATATCTGTCTTCTTGGTATTAGAAGCTGGTTTTAGTGGTCTGATGGTTTGGTCTGTGTTTTAATAAACAAATAATTTAAGCTGCTTGAGAATTTTATTGTATATATACCATAAGGTATAAGTCTGTTAGGTTATACTTAATACTGCAACATGATATTTTTTAGGATGAAGCAGATATATTGAATAAACTATTTGATGCCATCTCTAAAACAAACAAAAAAAGCTCCAAACACAAATGAAGATGAGATACAATTAAATTAATTTAAAAATAACCAGTAAAGTGACTGTAGTTTTGGTAGAAAATGAAGAGTTTTTCAGTTTTTAGGTCCTTAAAAGTTTTTTTAATCACAGTCTTGGTACCTGGAGTAACTTGTGGTGGTGCCATAAGTGACATGACTAACATTGTATGGCATATTCTCAAAGGAGAAGTACAGGCTCTACAATGCTTTTAGTTTGTGTTTGTTTACAGAATACATTTCAGAGGAGAGTGTCTGTAGTAGAAGGAGGAAGTTTTTGGATGGTCTATGGTTGCTGGAGTTCTTTTCACCACTAGATAAATTTTGGATACTCTTAAAAATAATCCCTATTCTAATCTTCTTTTTGTTAGCATTTTCTGTTTTCTGACATAGAAAAATCCCATGATCTCTGATCTTGTGGTAACAGACTACAGTTTATTCCTGACAAGGATTGTGCCCTGGTTTGAAAATAGGTATATGTCTTATTTATTTGCTAGCTTTTTATCACAAGAACCTTTTCCATAGGGCATGGTAATTGCGGAGACAAAGCGACAAATGCATGAAACACTGGAAATGAAGGAGGAGGAGGTAGCCCAACTGCGTGCTCGAATCAAACAAATAACTACAAAAGGCGAGGAATTAAAAGAACAGAAAGAAAAATCTGAAAGAGCTGGTAAGAAAATACATAGATTACTGGCTTTCACATTTATGTATCAGAAAGCTTCAGTGTGGTCTTTTTCAACAGTAGTTGTTTGGAATGGATATTAAGAAATGCTCTTTTTTTCTGTTCTACATATCACCCGTGCTACCATCATTACTAACTCCACTTCTGGACAGCAGAGTTTAGGGATGTTTTTGACTGATTTGTCTGTTACCAATAAAACTGGAGTTAGGAAGGAAACTTCTGAAAGGCAACTGTACTTCCCTGTTTATAGGAGAAAAGATTGATGGAGTCTTTTTCTGGTCTAACTTAAGAAGAGAAACTTGCAACTACCTATAAATAGTCATTATAATGCCCCAAGTAATTGTCATAGAAAACATAGCAATCAGTGTTTAAGAGTTTGTGAAGAAGTAAAAACGATACAACCGTAATAAGTATTTTATTTCAATTATTTTCATGGAAGCATTTCTGATTTAAGTGAAACTGCAGTGATGATTCCTTTTGCTTCAGGCTTGTAACAAGAGGAACATTTATGTAACTGTTACATGATGTAGTTTGCTATTTATGGAAATTGCATAACATTATGTGTGCTTGCAGTTCTCCTTTTGCTTGAAATTAAGTTAAACCATTGTTTTTAAACAGTGAAATTGTTTGTACTACATCAAAATTCTTTTGGAATAATTTAATTTGTCCTCATGGGCATGTAAAGAAGTTCACTCTTTTTGCAGAAGCTCAGGTGTTACTTTGAACAAAATACTATACATATTTTCTTTCCCTAAAAAGCAATAAGAAGTTCAAACAATACAGTTCATAGTGGTTTATTTAAAATCTATATAGATTTAGATTAGAAGTTGAAATTTTAAAGATTAGTTTGGATAGATCATTCTGCTGTAATGCAGAAAAGCAGCTAGAACATCCGTCTTGTGAAAGTAACAAACATTTTGATTAGTTGCTTTCCTCTCCTACCCTTTCAAGGTTGCGTGTGTCATTTTAG
Source organism: Rhipidura dahli (assembly GCA_013399225.1). Taxonomy (NCBI): domain Eukaryota; kingdom Metazoa; phylum Chordata; class Aves; order Passeriformes; family Rhipiduridae; genus Rhipidura; species Rhipidura dahli. The sequence continues at coordinate 80,117 of VXAC01001029.1, forward strand.
TTCTGGAAATTTGTGCTTCAGAAGTCAGTCCTGCTAAAGTATTTTGTTTGGTACTGGGGAGACCAGGAAGCTCTTCATGATTAAGAAAAGAAGCTGAAGAATCTTTTAATACTTCTGTAGATATGAAGTTATTGTCATAGTTGTTTGCAGTAGTATTTTTTGAGGCAACAGAAACAATTATGAATTATTAATGTAGTATCTACACACACTGGTTAATACAGTAATTTCTTCAGGTTGGCCTAGCCAGAAGCTGAAATCAGGTTAGAGATGATTCTGTAGACAACTGGAAAACTTTTTGCTGTAATGACAAGTAATTTAATTTGAATGAGTAATGTGTTGAGTACACTACACTTTTCTAGTGGAAGATTTGTGTGTTAAATGTGCTCTTTTTTAAACAAAACTTTTAAGTACTTTTGTTGGTTTTACACTGCATAACTATCAACTTTACCTTTGAGTGCATTTGTTGTAGTCTTTTAAGCATGCATATATGTGTATTGGAGCCCTTGGGAGATTAGTTAACGCTGCTTTTAAGACAGAATTATGAGGTGAACTTGATTAGATTTTTCTATTATATCCTTGGCTTAATACATTCCAAAAATGTTGTAATCTACAATGTTAGTGTGGTTCAATACAGTTGAATTAAATTATTTGAGAAAACCGCCTTGCATACTGGGAAAGCCTGAAATTGCTTTTTAGGCCACAACCTTTGAGTTGTAATGGCTTTATGAATTGGGAAATTTCATATATTTGAGGTCAGCATTTAAAGTTCTGGTTTTTGGATAGTTAATGTGAGGTGACTTTCACAGAGCCACAGAATGGGTAAGGTTGGAAGGGACCACAGCAGGACATCTGGTCCAACCTCCCTGCTCTGCTAGGGTCATCATAGACCACGTGGCAGAGAACTGCATCTAGACTGTTAAATTGTAGACATCTTTTTCTGTATCATGGTTTAGTGAAGAATTGATTTAATGGAATGGAGTAGAAATGTTAATTTAATTTATGTTATAGCAAAATAAGGATAAGCATAATACACTTGAAATTTACTTTAGTGGTGCTGCTTGGAGACTAAAAAGTGGTATAATTTTCCATGTCATCTTGCCTACTTACCCACTACATCTCTGGCATTATTCTTTGTAAATCAGGACTTTAGTGAATTGCTCCAGTGTTTGATTTAATGTGAATGTATTTTTGTGTAAGGAAATCGTGAAAACATATGTATGCTTATTTTTTGTTGTGTTGTGTAAACTGTAATTTGGTCTCCCCAGTTGAAGTTCTTTTTTTTTTTGTAGTTAGAGGTACATTATGTTGAAATCTCACAGAGCATCTTGTTTTTGTGCATCCTCACATGCCAATAAGTGAATCATGGTGCCTTTCCCAAGCCTTGTATGAACAGGACTGGGGTAAGGGCTCTGGTTTTTTACATCACACATTGGGTACTTGAACTGGGTTCTAAAAAGTAAATTCTGTGCTTCTCAGGCACTTCTACTTGACTGCAACACGGGGTTTTTTTACTTCAGCAAAGATCTTTTTAGTATTTGTAAATTTCCAGATAAACTTAAGTTTGTTTCTCCTGAGATTACCTAGCATAAGTACTTAATGACTTCCCAGGATGTGGATTACTAACTTATTTATATTCTATGAATAAGCAAAGTCTTTATAAAGCAAATCCTATTTACTGGCAGCATTTCTTTTGCAAGCTTAACTAACATACGCTTTGCACCTTTCTTCAGTGAGAAAAAAAAGATTGGACTTAAAACCCTGCCTTAAAACCCTAAGTGCATAAATCAGCTATAGGAAATTATTTCAAGCTTTTTTTTTAAAGTTTGGACACGATGCCTGCTCTCAGCCCTCAGAAAAATCCCTCCTTAGCTGGTTTAGAAAGCCGACGTGCTTCCTTCACAACTTTTAGCACAAGGAGGCACTGCAGGAGAAGAGAAGAGGTGTGCAGTGCTGGCAGAGGAAGTGAGAAGGCTTTGCAGGGCATCTGGGTGTTGTTACTCTGGGTGGGAGGGGCAGGGCCAAGGGAGCTGAGATTGGTACTTTGGAGTGGTGTAGGTAAAAGAGTCAGCTCTCCATTACACGTTGTATAAAAAGCAGGTTTGCAAACCCTGCAGTTCTTAAACTCTGCTCAGACTCAATTTTTGGGATTTATGTACTGCACAGGAAGGTTTCCAGTTTGTCTGGCTTTGTAACGTGAAGGGATTTTGCAAGACTCACCTGAGACTGTTGGTGTACTTGTTTTTAGTTTTGATTTGCTAATGTGCCTTTGTGAGACTTCATCCAACCAATACTTGGTTGGAAGACCTTCCCTGAACAAAGTTCTGCAGGCTGGAGAAGAATGCAGAGGCAGTGCCTTTACTCTCTGCATTCAGAGTAGGTATATTTAAATAAAAATATGGACTTTATTTCATGCTTTTATACACTGTAGAATTAAAATCCTTCACAGATTAAAAATAACAGTGATAATAGAGACCACATTCTGTCTGCTTAATGATAGTTTAGCCCTCTGCTGGTTTGAAACTTGGTTGTGTCCAGCTATACTAGAATTAACTACTTTGAATGAAAATATTCTGTTTTGCTTAAGGGCTACATGTGCCTGAGATGCATATAATTTAACTTTTAGAGAGCTAAGTGTGTTTCTGTGAATATTGCTTCTTTCTGCTTTCATACCCTCTTGGCTTTTTAACCATCAGCTTTTGTCTGGTTTTTGTATGGCATCCTGCTTGTGATTATGGTGATGCAGCTTTTGTACTGCATGTTGCTCAGCAATTACCTATCAGTAGTCAATCCTAGTGCAAACCTGGATCTTCTCTTTGACTGATCTGTGGGCTGTGGCAAATGTATTGTCTTTCCTTTTGCAGAAGTAACGTGTTTCTCAAATGAAAATAAAGTACATAATTCTCAGAACAAGAATCAGAAAATGTGTATGGAAAGATGTGTATGGAAAGAAACTTTAGTTTCAACCTATACTTTGCAAAGGTCCGTAGGGTGGGTTTGTGGGGTTTTTTTTTTTTGTTTGTTTGTTGTTTTGGTTTGGTTTGGTTTTCGGCAGTTTTTTTGGGGTTTTTTTATATTTTTTTTTGTTTGCCTGTTCAAGTTTTTTTTGTTTGGTTTTGAAAAAAGATACCTATGGTGCTGTAATACTGAAGGACTTGGCAAGATTTACTTGGCCTGCTTTTGTTAGGACTGAGAGGAGCATTAGGGAAGTCATTAACATTCTCCAAACACAGTTCTGCAGGCTATATTCATAATCAAGTTGTGCCCAGTGTGTCAAGGGGGGAGAACTTGAGTCCTGCAGATTGCAGGTGGCAAATGCTTTGATAAGCCTGTGTAGAACTGTGCAAAATAAGGAGCTATAAGCCTTGTGCATATTTGTATTATATATTTATACAAATATAAAATATAAATATATAATACATATAAATACATTTTATATAATACATATAAAATTTTCCTATTTAAAATAATCTCAAGTGCTCTTAATTTTTTGTAATAGTTTTAGCATTTAAGCAGAGCCAGGAGTGGAAAAGTGGATACAGTGGTGTGCTTTGTTATTGCCAGAGTCAATAACAGCCCCATGTTGTCTTAAAACATGATTGTTGCTGTGCATAATCAGAAAAAGGCTTCTTCAGAAAACAGAAGAAAATTCTGTAAAGGGTCAGAATTTGCATGAGTCCACTTTTATGAAATTAAGTTACTTGAAAACATATTTGCATCATTGCCTCAAAAGTATAGACTGTGGTTAAAATCTTCTGTTTTTAGTGTTATTAAAAGATGTGTAGTGGAAATTATTACTCACTTCACAAACATATGCCTGGATGTTATTAAAGATCATTTCAAAAAAGCAGAGATTGCAATAACTGCTGTGAACGCCTAATAATTAATGATGAATCAAAAAACTGGATATGTGTGTGTCTATTATGATTTTCTTTTGGGGACAGAATTTATTGGAAGAAAACTTAGCATACTAAATAACACTTCAAAAATGATTTTGTTCTGTTTCCTTGCAAAATAGAATCCGAGTAGTCCAGGGTATAATAGAATAACATACTTTTAGGGGGTTGTGCTCTGGTAAATTACAGTCTTGATATTGGCATTGTGATTTTGAATTTTACAGAGGTGTTTTGCCAAAATTCTGTTACGCAAAGTATTAATCATATAGTTGAGTGTTCTGAGACTGAATTTTTCTAATATGCAGCAGGGCCTTTCCACATTCATGATCCATTCAGAAAACGAGATTTCCCTAATAATTATTGAACTCTAGTCTTGTGTAATTCTATATAGATTCTGACATCAGTCATAGTGCGTTTTAGGGGTATTGAATAAATAAATGAGCTCACAATACTGGAATTTATTTGTTTTCCTTTTATATCTAAATTATCATCCATGAAGTGAATAAAGCATGTTAGAATACTTCTCCTTAGCATGAGATGAAGCTATGAAATTATTGCTTCTATTTTGTAAATTAAAATGTGTTTTAGTGGATTTGTGCATCTTATGCAAGAGTAAATAAATTTAAACACTGCAGCTTGAGTGTTTTTTTGAAACAACTTATAGCTATTCCAGTTTTCTGGGAGCAAATCTTAACTTTTAGGTTTTTTTATTTTTACATTTTATTTGTGAAGTTAGAAGCACAGGACAGTCTTCTTAACAGTCAACTACTACACTGGTACATTAAATGCAATTAGTGAGATAATGAAATTAGCAAATCCATCTCTGTGGACTCTATGAAACACAGTTTAAAGAAATGATTCTCTAGGTTTTACAGTTCAGAATTACACTTAAGTAAATAGAGTGCCTGGTATTATACATCAGTTTTTTTTTCAGGAGAAACTCTTCATGACCCACTAATAACTGACTTGCATAGTAGTCATTCTTGGTTTATGGTTCTTTCTGCTTGTTTTAGTGTGAATTGCCTTTTCTTTGTGCAGCTTTTTTTCACTTCTTCAAAATTATTCAGCAGGTACAGGCAGAAAAGGAGTGTTATAGTTAATTCATTAATATGGTTTATGCATTTTATAGTGATTTTAGGCATAGAAATATAAGCTACAGGGTGTATTGGAATAAATTCACATCCGTTTGTCAGTTCTCTTTCCTTTCTGGATAATAAACATGTGAATGCTTGATGGATTCCTAAGTTTGTTCTTCTCTTATTTATGAAATTCTTCTATCAAAATACATAGATGTTTCTCAATTATTATATTTTTTTTTTTCTTCGCAGCTTTTGAAGAACTTGAGAAGGCTCTAAGTATTGCCCAAAAGACAGAAGAAGCCCGGAAAAAACTACAGACAGAAATGGATGAAAAAATTAAAGCAGTAGAAAAGGCAAGTGAAGAAGAGAGAGTAAATCTTCAGCGGGAATTAACCAGAGTGAAACAAGAGGTGGTTGAGATTATGAAGGTAAAAACTTTATTACAGCTTTATTAAGCTATAGTTGTAAAATACATCAGTATGGCAGAACTCTGTCATAAAGCTTTTGCTATTTATAAAATCTATAAAAATTATTTTCTGTGATTAAATATTTACTTAATGCAAAATAGAAAACTCCTCATAGATTTTTTTCCTCCTGCAATTTAAATCAGTTCATTAATGGCATGTAAAAATAAATAATATTACTCTTTGCTTCACAGTATTGAGTAAAATTATTTATTAAAAGTATACTTGAGACTTCAAACAGAGTCAAGAAGAAGAGACTATTGGCAGGAAGCTCACACATCTCCACCAGGATCTTGGGTTTCAATCACTTTTAGTTTTTAATCATTATCCTAGCTGAGTATGTGTAAATGGTTAAAAACTTGTTGCCATATTGTTTGCTGGTTAAAAGTTTATATAATTTGCTTCATCTGGTGTATTCAGGTAGGAATTGCTGGAGTACTTCACACGTTTTGCAAAGCTGTAAATTTGAACACCCTTAAGTTACAGTTCTTGTGCTGACACTTGCAATGGTATTAATTTTAATGCTTTAAAAAAATTCAAGCTTTAAGGGGGATGACTGACATTCTTTACATTATTCTTAAATAAAACACATATGTAGGTTGTAGGTAACTGTCTACAACTAACTGATACTCTATGTCTACATAAAGTATCACCACTTGACTTTCTGGCTCATGAAATAAGAATACTGGGAAATGTGCAAAAAAGCTTCTTTTCCAATGTATTACGACATTTGAACTGAAAACACTAAGTTTGCCTTGGTAGAAGAATCTTTAGAAAATGTGGTGTTTCCTTTAGTAAAACTATGAAAGACTTGATAAGGAAGATGGATAACTTCAAGCTTGAAAATAAGAACTGTTAGGGCTTAATACTAAGCACTCCACGTGATCATTACTTATTCACAGGGAGGAAAGAGATGGTTCCGGTTTCTTCTCTCTGTTGCACCACTTACTAAGAAAAAATACAAAGCGTTAGTTAGTATTTTGAAATGAGTTTTTCTGACTTTAATTCGCAGAAGTCTTCCGAGGAACAAGTTGCTGAACTAGAAAAAATCCATCAAAAAGAACTGGCTACCAAAGATCAGGAGCTAAATGAGAGATTACAGGCTCAAGAAAAGGTGTTCCAGGAGAAGATGAAGGCAGCTCTTGTATGTAAACCTAAAATGCATAGAAGGAGGTTTCTCTGTGTTGGGATTAACAGTCTTGGGTGGACACTGTTCCACAATGATAGTCCTTCTGTGCTCAAAGATAGGAGTGCTTTCCAAAAGTCAAATAGCTGAGAGACTTCAGCAACATGAAAAGAAAGCAGCTGCAATGATCCAAACTGAATAATGATAACTCCACTATCAATGCCCAGTTACAGCTATATCTCATGGAAGCTATTTCTTTTTTTGAAAATGTTTTTTAGACTTGCTTTTTTAATGCCTTTCTATGGATCATTGGCAACCAGCCCCAGCAACTAGAGTAAAAGGAACAAAAAATGAGGCTTTTTGAAAAGTGTTTGTATAGTTACGTCTGGTTGTGTGTTATGTGAATGGGGTTAACTGCTCATAGTGTTTGACCTCAGTAAAAAAATTTTTTCAAGATCAGACTGGGAAGAATTCTTGGAATTCTTTGCACTTTTTCATGAACTGTAATCCACTATAGATAATAATGTCATTTTGCCTGAACAGTAGATATAAATATAACATATGTGTATATATCATCTATATTTATCTGTTACAAATAATGGACTGGTTTTTGTGCCCCTCTGTGATGGATAGTGACTAAGACTGAGGGACTTTGACAGTCCTGTCCTGACTATATTTTACTATCTGTTTTGCAGGTTACTTCCTTAATTATAAGAAACAGAAGCTTAAAAATATATTAGCAGTGGAATCAAGGGAAAACAGACTTTATTCCTCTAAGATGTTATTTTCAATTAATAGTGGTAAACAAACAAAATGGAAGGCTTGATTACATTGTTTCTCATGCAAAAACAAATGCTTTCCAAGAAAGAAATTGAAGTGATTTATTACAATTATGTTTTCACAGATCAAATACAAACTCAGTGTGGTTTTGTGTAGAAAATAAAGATGATTAGTGTATGACTCCTATTAACTGACTTGAAAATATACTATCATAATGTTCTTGAGGGTGGGATGATTATAGTTTATTGTTTAGTTGTACTTCTTCATGCAGGAGAAAAATCAGAGTGAGTGCTTAAAAGCCCTTCAAGAGCAAGAGCAGCAACAGTCCCTAGCCTTAGAAGAATTAGAGCTGCAGAAGAAAGCCATACAGTCTGAGTGTGACAAGAAAGTTCAGAAGATGCATCAAGAAGTAGAGACTTGTAGAACTGTGAGTAAAGATTCAAAAAGACTTAAGCATTTACAAGTAGTCCTTTAAGTATGTGTTTAACTGTAACAAGTTTACAAATGGTGATTTGTTGTGATTTGGTCTTGTGAGATTTAAGTGACAGAAGTTTAATGTATTGCCATGCTATTCTGCAGCCCCTAGTTTTTTATAAGATTAGGTGGCAAAATAATAGAAATACATTCACTTTATAGCATGGTGTGGGATATGAATTTGTATTCATCTACTTAATTTTTAGGTATGTTATACAGAAGAGTTAAATTTCAGGCTTTTTAATTTCTGGGAACTGCTACCTTTCAAATGCTTATAAAGATACTTTAGTAAGTGTTACAAACAAGTGTTTGAGATCGCTTAAAAAAATCAGCAGCAAGGGTATCAGTAAAAGCCAGATTTAATATTAAGCGAGAGCACAACAAAGTTCGTTGGCAAGATCCACTCTACTACTTACAGGACAGTTAAGGCACCCTAAAGAAAAGAAGCAACAGCAAAACCAAACAAAATCCAGGCACTTGAACAGAAATGAACCGAGAACTGTCTAGGGGGCGTGTGTGTGTGTTTTTGTGTGTGTGTTTAGGTGTGTGTAACAAAAGGACAGTGAGGGCAAAGATAAAAAGAAATACAGCCTAAAAGTTTAACAGCACTCAAATTTAAGAGTACTTTAACTTAAATTATGCCTTAAACCTAACAATTTAACAAAGGAGTAACACTTACCTTATACCTAACTCAACTGAAAACTTAACCATACCAGTTTAACATTTAACAGCATTTAACCTAACCTGTAAGTTAAACGTAGCAACTTAGCGAAGAACAACACTCAGCAGCATTCCACTTAGCTTACAATTTATGACTTAACCTTACTTACAGATCTGGCTTACTTAGGTATCTAAGATACCTAAACATCTAAGAAAGCAGCATTTCTCCCAGCCTTGCTATAGCATGTGCACATCTCCATGCACACAGACATAAAGAGTTAGTGCAAGCAAGGTACCTGTGAAAAATTCCCCTTGAAGATAAGTGAAATACTCACCTTGGATGCCTTTGCATTTCCCTAGTGGGTGAAGGGTTGAGCATCGAGGAGTGAAGATATTGGTCCAGGATTTGTCATTGTTCATCAATACTCCGAGTACAAAAGCTTGAGTGTTCACTAGCTCTGAGAGGTGTCCCACTCAGAGGGAGATTGCTTGTCACAGCTTGCTGCAGTCCAGGCCAGCTCAAAGGGTCTCGTTTTGGACCGCTGTTCACAGGGTTGCCAGAGAGTGGGCTTTAGTCATAACAATGTTCCATCCTGGACACAGTTTGTATTGGCACTGTCTTTGAAAGTCTGAGAGCACGTATGTTATGCCATTCAGGCAAGAAGAATAGTTTCCAACGTTATTCATAGGGAAAACACAAGCTTATTAGCAGCAGTTCCTCAGAGTAGACAGTGTTTCTGATAAGCTTGGGAAGAGCTGAGTCCAGGTGCTGTTTTTTCAAGGCTGAGGTCTAATGAGCATTTCTCAGATATCAGTGTGGCTTGAAAAGGAGGGGGGAATGCACCACCACAGTAAGAAAAAATATTTGCTTAAATTTTTGAAGTGTCCTTTGCTTTGTGTAATGAGTAACATTGTAGTATCTGCTAAGGCAAGTTTGTACATTATTCCACCACTCCCAGATATTAGTTTGGGATTTTTGCCCATAGAAGCATTAAAGCTTTTCAGCAACATTTCCATGGGAGAGAATTATTGATAAATCAATAAGCAGGTACAAAACTTCATAATACTATTGTAAATGCCTTGTATCTTTCATCCAAAATGTTGGTGCTTTAGTTTAGGAAGAAAATGTGAGCATCTCTCTCATAAATATCGCATGACTTTATTTGAATTAGTTACATTATTTTCAAGTTTTTGTGTTTATTTTCACTGCAGTGAAATAGAAAGTTTTTTGCTAAATAACTAACTCTCCATAATGGAAACAAAGGTGGGAACAAACCAGATGAATAAAAGGCTTATAGAAGAAGTTGGCATTCACTAAAAAGAATGGAATAAGTGACCTGTAGTTATGTGAATGTGGTAAGATTTAAAAAAAATTAATCCAATTGCTACCTTTTGAATATTCATATTCTTTTAAACCTTTATTTTAACAGAGGATTCTTGAACTGGAAAGCTCTCTTGCAAAGTATTCGCAAGATGACAGAAAGCAGTCAGAGGAATTAAATACTCTTATGGAGTCTGAAAAAAAACAGCACAGTAAGGAAATTAATGATATGATTGAAAAACACAATAAAGAGCTGGAGAATGTGAAACAGCAGCAAGAAAAGCTTTGGAAAGAAAAACTTGAAATTTTAAAGCAGCAACAAATAACTGAAATAGAAAAAATAAGAGAGAAGCAACAACAAGAGATACATACCATTTTAAAAGAGAAAGAAACAGTTTTCTGTGCACACATAGAAGAAATGAATGAAAAAACATTAGAAAAACTTGATGTGAAACAAACAGAATTAGAAGCACTGTCTTCTGAGCTATCAGAAGCACTAAAAATACGTCATGATTTAGAACAAGAGCTCTCAGAATTGAATAGTAAAATGTGTGAAGCAAAGCAAGAATTGAAAGGAAAGTTGGAAGAAGAGAGGAAACGGCACAGTGAAGTGATTGAAGCAATGTTAAAAGAGCATGAAATGTCTATTCAAGATGTTGAGAAGGTACTCAAAGAGGAACTCAACAAACTCAAGCAGTCACTGGAGGAGAAAGACAGACATTTGGAGGAGTTAAAAGCACATGAACGAAAACTAAAGGAATCTGCAGAAAGATCTGAAGCTGAACTTGTCCAAGTGTCTGCAAAGCTAGAAGAGCAAAGCAGTGAAAATATACAGAAAGTAACCACTCTAACACAGCAATATGAATGTCAACTGAAGGATCTCCAAAGAAAGGCTGATGAGACAAAGAGAAGTCTGACTGAGAAGGAAAATGAAATTGAGCACATGAAGAAGTTACAGAACAAGCAAGTGGAAGAGCTTAAACAGAAACTGTTAGTTGCAGAGGAGAAGATTAGTGCTCTACAAGGAGAATATGAAAGTAAACTGAAATGTCAGGAGAAGAAAGTGGAGAAAATGGAACAGAAATCAAAAGATATGCAGGAAACTTTCAAAAATAAACTTGCTGAGCAGGAAGCTAAACTTAAAAAAGAGCTGGAAAACAAGCAGTTGGAATTCAGTCAAAAAGAGAGTGAATTCAATACTAAAATTTTGGAAATGGCACATGCCAGCTCATCTGGAATCAATGATGCAGTGTCAAAACTGGAATCTAATCAGAAAGAGCAACTAGACAGTCTTGCTGAGGATCACAGGAGGAAATTGGAAGATGTAATCCAAAGCTGGGAAAAGAAACTTAATCAGCAGATTGAAGAGCTCAAGGAAGAACATGATATGGAACTGCAAGAGAAAGAGCAGGAAGTTGGAGATCTGAAACAGAAGCTATTAATTTTCAGTGCTGAAAAGGAGGACTCCAGAACAGAAATAACCCGTCTGAAGGAAGAACAAGTGAAAAGGGAGGAGTGCGTGAAGGAATTGCAAGAACAGCTAAGGCAGTCGGTTGCTAAGGTGAATGCTTTGTCAGATAAGGAAAGTGACCTGAAAACACAGTTGAAAAAACTGGAAAGTGATCTTAAACAGTCCCTGAAAGAGCAGACAGGACTTCAGGAACAGCTCAGTAAACAGAAAGCAGTTGAAGAGAAGGACAAAGCCAGAATCACTGAGCTGGCTGATACACTAAGAACCCTTGAAGAGCAACTCCAAACTGTGCAATCTTCTCAATATAAAGATCATGAAAATTATGAGAAAAAAATAGAGGCAATTTTGCTAAAAGAAACTGAGTTTAAAAGGTTGTCAGGAGTACTTAAAACCCAGTTAGATGCTTGGAAGAATGCTGAAGCTTCACTGCAAACTAAAGGCAATGAATTGATTGAAAAATGTAATGAAAAAATTGGCATAGTAACATGTAAAATTGCAGACTGTGAGCGCCAAACTGCTAAAGTTAAAGAAGCAATATTAATCAAAACAAGCAAGGTAACTGAACTTGAAGCTCAGCTTAGAGAAATAACAGAGCATCATTCTGCTGCTACTACTTCTTTGCAAAAGTCAATGCAAGAGCTGCAAGAGAAGGACAATTTAATTATGTCCATGAGAGCTGACATTGAAGGACTTGTAACAGAAAAGGAACAATTGCAAAAAGAGGGAGGGCATCAGCAGCAAGCAGCATCAGAGAAAGAAACTTGCATAACACAGCTGAGAAAAGAGTTATCTGAAAATATCAATGCTGTCACATCAATGAGGAAAGAACTCCAGGAAAAACAATCTGAAGTGTCTGCTCTCAACAAAATAGTTAATGACCTTAATGTTAGACTCGAAAGCACAGTAAGTTTAACAGAGAAGGAAGCAGCCATATCTCAGCTAAGCAAACAACATCAAGAGGATCGGTTGCAGTTGTTAAATCAAGTAGAAGAGTTATCATCCAGAGTTGAGATGCTGAGTCAAGAAAAAGCATCAGCTCTTGATCAGATAGATCATTGCACAGCCCAACTGTCAGAATGGAAGATGAAAGCACAAACCAGGTTTACACAAAATCATGATACTATCAAAGATTTGCAGAGCAAACTTGAATTAAGCAATACTGAAGCCAGTAAAAAAGATGAAGAGCTAAATAAACTGAAGGAACAGCTGGCTAAACAAAGCAGGAATCTCGATAGTTTAAAAAGTGAATTGGAACAAAAGCAAAACAGGAGGGAAGAGGAAGAAAGTGAGTTAACCTCAAAGTTAAAAAAACAAGCCGCAAAAATTGCTGAACTAGAAAAAGACATTGCTCAGAAAGCTTTAGAAAATGATTCCTTGGTGGAGGAACTTAAAAAGTGTAATGAACAAAAAGACACAGAAAAAAAAGAGATAGCTTGGCAACTCCATCAGGCAGAGAAGGTGGCTTTTGAAAAGGAAAATAGATTTAAGAAGGCTGAAGAAAAAGTGCTTAATCTTGAGAAGCAAATAGGTTCACTGAAAGCTGATTTTGAAGCAAAGGAGAAGGAATTTGATCAAATTAAGTCAGTGATACTTAAAAGGAAAGAGGAAGAACTGAAAGAATTAGAAGAGAGACTGAATGCAGAGAACAGCACTAAGCTGGCTGATCTGAAAAAGAAGGCAGAGCAAAAAATAGGTTCTATTAGAAAGCAGTTACTGTCTCAGATGGAAGAAAAGGAACAGCAATTTAAGCAAGATCGAGAGGATCAGTTAAGAGAGTTGGAGCAGAAAGTGCAAGAGAGAGAAGCCAAAATTGAGTCCTTAGAAGAAAAAATTAAGTCAACAAGAGATTCCACAGAATTAGAGAAGGAAATGCTGGAAAAAGTAGAGAGTGTAAAAGCTGCTGTAGAACAAGAGAAAAATAACTTACTTGAGAATGTCCAACAGACATTCAAAGAGAAAATGCAGGTGTTACAGAGGAGCTTAACGGAAAAAGATGCATTATTACAGAAGTATGAGAAGGAACAACGAGAGAGTAATGTCTCTTATCTAGAACTGCAAAACAAACAGAAAGAACTCCTTAAAAAACTAGAATGTATTCAGAAGAGCCATCAGGAAGAGCAGGTTAGGACCAAAAGTCTCAGGAAAGAACTTGAGGAGCAAACCAAAAAATACTCATTGTTAGCAGATGAGCATGCTTGTTGTGGTGGTGTTTTAGCAAGCAGTAGGGAGGATTTGAAAGTTAAAGAACAAAAAAATCTTGATATGGAGAATATAATTGGAGATTTCCAGAAAAAAATGCAGGAAAGGGAGGAACTCAGTCAGTCTTTAGAACAGAAGATAAAAGAGTTAGAAAATAATATAGTGAAGAAAAATGAGGATCATAAGGTTGAGATGGAAGATATGAGTTTAAGATATGAAGAAAAACTAAAATGTCTACAGCAACAGTTGGATGAAAGAAATGACAGTCTTAAAGCTTTTGAGGAAAATGATGAAGAAAAGGCTAGGTCTGTTTTGGAGCTGCAGAAGTTATTAGGTAATATGCAGAACCAGCAGAAGGACTTACGGACTAAACTGGAAGAGACTGAAGGGGAGAAACAGAAACTACGCAAAGAAGTTAATAATCTTCAAAAAGATATACGTACTCTGCGAAAAGAACATCAGCAAGAGCTTGACATAGTAAAGAAGGAGTCCTTAGAAGAAATGGAGCAGAAAATCAGGTAAATTCTTTGTTCTTATTTGTGTTACCATTTCTGTATTTTATCTCTAGTTACTAAAACCAGAAAAATACTTTTCTAAAGCTCAGTTTGTAACAAGGAAATAATGACTGCTATTTTTCTTTAATTTTTCTAAATAGACTTAGAGAAATAGAAAGAAAAGAAGCTTGAGTTTTGGCAGAGTACTACCATTTCCGATCTGTTTCAGTGATTGACATTTTCAACATTGCCAAAGCATATAATAAAATTCTATTTTTCTCAAACAGGAAACAAAGTTTATTAAAACTTAGTACTGAGAGCTTCGTGTTCAGATGATATCAATAATTGTTCATACCTACTGCACAAAATACGGTGTACTGCCCAGCACTCTTAAAAGTTTCTCAAGCAATTCTAAAAATTCCCTAAAAATTCTGCTTTTTATGGCACATTCTTTTCTTCGAGTTCTTCAATTTCCTCAGCAAAAACTCCATATCTTGAAAAGGGTTCAATTCTGGGTTGTTTTTAAATGAAACATCTATGCCTAAAAGGTGAATTAGATAGGAGAGGAAGAAAAAGCCTCCCTGAATCTCACAGAATTCACATAATGCAAAACCATCCCGTTTTAAAATAGTTTTGGAGAAATCCCACATCTCTTGCCTTGCCTGGTGTTTTTGCACAGTCTTTAAACGTTATATTTCCTTGCTGTATGTTTTGACGTTTTTGTGCAGATGTGAACAAGAAGATATTGAGTTAAAGCACAACTCCACCTTAAAGCAGTTAATAAGAGAGTTCAATACTCAGCTGGCTCAAAAAGAGAGAGAATTGGAAACAGCAGTAAAAGAGACAATCAGTAAGTGAAATACTAATATAACCATAATCAGTAAAATAGTCAGAAAGCCTAATATTCAGTTATTGTTGTTTTGGGGAAGGGATTTTACCTGGGACTATGATAAACTCAACATGTTTTATGAATGTCTAGAGAACTTAGGGGAAGAACTTCTCTTGCTTAGGAAATAACTGAAATATTAATTGTAGTACAATTAGGAAAATGCATATATAGCTGTTCTGCAGTATGGATCTTTGATCTAGCACTCTTAACATCTGCCATGGCAAGAGTTACCTGTGATAGCCATAGGTACCTATCTTTCTGTCATATGTAGAAAAGAAAAGGAGAATCAAGTTTTGAAGTTGAAAGTGCATTGGTAAGTTTCCATTGTAATACTGCTTTGTCTTCAGTAGCACAAACTGTAATATTCTGTTGTTGAATATATGGCACCTGGATAGTGCCTTTTAGAGGAACTTAGATCCATCTGAGGACCAGAATTACGTTTTCTTAGCTGCATCTTGCAGACTTCATTCACTAACCACTAACAGGTACCGAGTATGACATCTGATTGTAACACAAAGGGGTTATAACTAGAGTACAGCATACTTCATCTGTTCTGTGTGTCTTTTGCCACCATAGTGTAAGCTGGAGATTAGAGAAGTGGGAAAATGGTGTGCTTTGATTCCAGGTACAAGAAGTATACCTACAAGTGAGGAGTTTCTGAAAATTTGCAAAAGTTTCAGTCACATCTCTAGATAGAATAGGAGATAGAATTAGTTGTTAAATATTGGTTGTCATCTTCTCGAAACTAGTTCCAGCACCAGGTAGAAAAAAATGTTCCAAACAGCAGACAATAAATTTTGTACATGTTAGGATCAAGGAACATAATAGTAACTGACTAGTAGGAATAGTATGGAAAAATGAATTTTCCTGGCAAGTTTTCCTTATAGTTACTTTAAAGCATTTTTAAAATACTGTTATGATGTAATTAAAAAAACCAAAAACAACAAGCTTTTTTTTAATACCTTTTTTTTTTTTTAATAGGTAAAGCCCAGGAAGTAGAAAATGAATTGATAGAAAATCATCACATAGAGACAACACAGTTGCATAAAAAAATTGCTGAAAAAGATGATGATCTAAAAAGAACTGTGAAAAAATATGAAGAAATCCTTGAGGTATCTTTTTCAAAAATGATACGACTACATAAATTTCGAAATAACTCTTTTTTAGTGGCTTATCTAGACAGAAAAACTGAAGTCCTTGAGCAGTTTGTGTGCCAGATTGGAATGAGAAAACTGAATGACATTTAAGCTTTTACTAGAATTGTGGTGGTGGTGGTGTATCCGTTTTTTATAAGGATTTAAATACAATGTTTATGGGGCAGTCTCACTCTCTATCTCCTTCCTCTTATGCCCTGCTCAGATTGGTGCCATAGCCCTTGAAGTAAAGTTCTGTTCCATGAAATCTGTTTGCATAGTTTTTATGCTAGTAAAGATTTGGTTTTTTTTTTTTTTTTTGCTTGTAATGAACAGTTTTTCTGCATGATATTTGTAGATAGACATAATTTTGGTCTAGTAGCATTTCAACCAGAAGTTACCAGCCAATTTCAGTTTAAGGATACTTCACCAAGGATGCCTCCTGTTTTAGCCAAGTAAATTACCCCAGTCCTGCCTGTATGGCTCGAAAAGACTAGAGGGTTTTCAGCACTAGACTGTACATCATATTGGAATGCAGGCTTTAATTTTGCTAATCTGCTTTGCACAAATAGTATAATAAAAGAGACTGTTCCATGAATCGAGCCAGCAGTAATAGATGTAAGTGGACTGTTTGTTTGTGATCAGTTACCAGTCCAAAGATCTATGTACTTTACATTACGGAGTGCTTCCTGCTAAAATTTTCAAACATGTAAGCAGGCTGCTGTGTTTCATTCTGATTTTTGAACTTCTAGCAGTTTGAACAGCATTAGCAGGGTTTTACATTTAGAGTCCCCTTTTGTTTCCTAATTTAGAAAAGTTGCTTGATATAAAAAAACCAAGGGTTTTTTTGGTTGTGTTTTGGGGTTTTTTTTGTTTTGATTTAGGTCTATTTTGTGGGGTTGTTTGTTTGTTCGTTTGTGGTTTTTGTTTGGTTTTGTAGGGGGTTTTTTGTACAATAGGTCTAAATTCTGCATTTCTGGAGAATTTAAATTTCTCTTACCTCAGTGTGCAGTGTGTTACCTTTCAGGTCCTTACTTTATAGGCCCAGATAGGTATGTGATTTGAATTTGTGCTGGTGCAATTCCTCTGTGTTTTCTGCTACTTTCATCCTTAGTGTCAGAAACAAGCATGCCATAGTCATTGTATGATCTTGAAGGTTTAGGCTAATTTGCCTTTTGCATCTCATTGATGATGGCAATGACAGTTACCTGGAACTGCAGTAAACTGTAGTTTGATATTTTAAATTACAGAATACATAGGTATTCTGTATATCTGTCTTTTATAGGAATATGCATGAATGTTTTGTTTCTGTTGTTTTTGGGAATTTAAAAAAAAATAGAGGTTTTTTTTTCATTTGTTCCTGAAAGAAGTATTGCAAGCATCTCAAAAATTAAGGAATATTTTTATTAAGTTGAATGCATGTCATGTTCACTGACATCTCTGATAGAAATAGGAACATATACAAAACCAGGTTTAGCCTAAAGTTACCAGTTACTATCCCACTTATACTTGACTTGGCCCATGATGGATTTGAGAAATTTCATATCGTGCAGAGAAGTTTGTCTCAAATGGTAAGAAGATGAAGCAAAAATAAAGCCAATTGCAAGAATGAATCTTTCTCATATAACTTTGTTGCTTTCTGTTGCATTTTAAACATGGTTGATGCTAAAAATTGTCTTAACATGATTTGAGTATTTATCCTCAAAGACAAGCAGGGATTGTTCACTCTTTTAAACTTAATATGATTTACTTGTGAAGTGCTCCACTATTGCTTTATGTGTTGTTTTCTTTCATTAAATATTCATCACATAAGATTTCATTAAAAACTCCCTAATTAAAAGATTTTAAAATCAGCATAGCCTCTAATTTGGGAGCTAAGTGTTTTTTCTTCAACTAAAGTATATAATTAGAGAAAAATCGAATGCTGTTTTCCAGCTAGCTTACTTTAAGCCTAACTGTGAGCTAAAAATAAAATACCTAACTATGTTTCCTTTCATTTGTTGTAATGCCTTCCATGTCAGTACAGGATAGGCTTTCTGATTAAGATTTGGAAAATTATAACTTTTTTTAAGTCTTAGTGTATAACTGCTATATAGAACAATAAGTTCTTACTGTAAATAGAGATCACTAGCATGTTGGAACCCCACTTGATCGCTAATAATTTCAAATGTAGTGTAATAGTATCTCTTCAGGGGTTTAGCCAAATACTTTCTCACAGATATGTCCCTTTTACAAAAGTGTCATTTGACATTTTGAGTTTAATTTCTTTCCAGCCTTTCAACTACTTTTTGTAACTAAGAATAATGTGCATTCAATTGTGATTTGTTTATTTAAACAGCTGTGTACAATTTGTAAAATTTGTGGTGGACAAAAAATGGAAAAATCTGCAAAAGCCAAAACAACAACCACCACTATCCCTGAATATGCCAGATATTGAGAATTTTTAACCTGAGGAGTATAATCATCTATTTTTTAAAAAAATCTTAGAAACAATTAATTGTTGATGCATTTCTAAGGGCATAGAAAAATCATGTGAATGAATAGAAGGAGGTGTTGTTAAACAACAGAACAGAATGAATGAATGTGTAGAGGTCATGATATTTGAGCAAGGTTTTCCTTGAGGATGAATATTCTTAAAACGTAGAGGCTGTAAAAATTGCTCAGCTACTGTGTCCTCTCATTGTCTGTGGGTAGATTTACTTCGTTTCTTTTTGGTGATGCTTTCTGGACTGAGGGGCTGCATGAGGAGGGCGTTTCATTCTTAAGTCATGTGCAAGGAACACCTTAAAAATTGGTCTTAGAGGGAAATAATCCTTTTTTTTAGTAATGGCATACCCTAATTCTTTTAAACCTAGATCAGCTTTCTAGTCCTACACTTACTTTTCCAGAGAATATTCTGTATCATTATAATTTGTACTCCTGAGATTTTTGAATAGAACAAAATTTCCATCAGCAGTTCTGAACTTGGTATCAGTTAATTAATTGTAGTAATTTGACTTGAAGTACTACTGTGTTAGTAGAGCCATCATCTGACTAACTGCCCTGTGCAGTTGGCATGAGTGAAACTAGAGTTTTAGTTTTGTTCAGCAATGGAGACATGCACTAGGAATCAGAGTGCTGTTTTATAAGGTCCCTAACATATTCTCTCACAAAAAGGCCAGAGGGAACACAGTTTTGAAAAGCACTTGTTTTTGCACAGTGCCAGAGAGATGGATTAACTTCCTAGGATTTAGGTCATTGTATTTTTGTCCTATACGGGAGAAGTTAATTTCCTCCCTACCATTCTTGTTACTGCTTCTTTCATCCACACTGCATACTGCCTTCCAAACCCTTGAGAACAGGAAATCATTAGTCATTGTTTTGGAAAATGTGCTTAAAACTGCTTTAGTAACATCCTTGTGAGAGTGGCTGAGGAAAGGATTTAAATCCTTGTCACTTCTATAATATAGGAATTAATTCTGTGTCATCATCTGCCCCTTCCATGAAGGTTATGACCTTCATGCACTTACTGGATTATACTCAAATGCTGTTTTAGTGCCCAAGAGAAAAAGGTCTTTTCTTGAATTTTTAAAAATGTAACTGTAATCCCAACTATGTTATCTTTATTGTTGGAGGCCTACAAAGTCTTGTTAAGCACCATTTTTTTATCTTGGTCTGTTCCGTAGGCCGCTGGTGTAACTAGCTTTTACACAAATGTCAAGCATATCCTGTCTGTGTATAGTGTAATGTTTGTTGGTTGCTTTATGCCCACCATAGTTGAGGTTTTGAGTGGTTAATTGTCTAAGTAGTTTTTTTCCCTGTATTTTGAAGTCTCGTGAAGAAGAGATGACAGCAAAAGTTCGTGAGTTGCAGGCCCAGCTGGAAGACTTGCAGAAGGAATACAAACAAAGGCCTGCAGAAGAGGAATATTTCAACAGTGAAAACGTGAGCTGGCACTGACATTTGTTTTTATATCGTTACATGTGAAATTTTTGCTCCACTTGAAATTCTGTAGTTTATTCCTAATTGCATTTTGTATATGTATCTGGCCTTCATTTTCACATACAAAATTAATCTCTTTAGAATCTGCAATATTTGATACGACCTTTTTAATTGGTATGTTGAAAAGTCCAGTTCTCTTGGTATTATTAAGGTGATGTTTTTTTGCCCTCTACATATGTTTATGTTGATTTTATTGGAAGCCCTTTAGAAGGAAAGAAAATCCTATTAAGTCATTTTTAGTGGGATTTTTTTAAAATGCACATTTCAGAGGTGTCTGAAGTAATGCCTTGAATGTAACAGCTATGGACCTAGAGGCTTTCATTTAAGGAAGACTGACTTCATGCTGTTGTCTTTCTGAGACTACATTTTAAGTTGAGGAATTCTTTGGTGAAAATACTACTAGCTGTTTTTATACTGAGGTGAGAAAAAGTGTGTGAGTTGTTGAATCATTGATGAGAATTCATAATGACCTTACTTTTATATTTTTCATTTTAAGAACAGATAGCCCTGGGGAGAGTAAATTTATATATTTGACATTAGAAACTTAAAGTACAAGTTACCTCACTGTCCTAATGTTTGTCCCTTCTACCTTGCACTTGTTTACAAAACCCTTTATATTACTTTTCATAACTATTACATGGTATGTGTTGTTGTCGTGGTTTGAAAGACAGGTTTCCGTCAAGGAAGGCAGGAGCCTTCCCTGAAATGGGAAAGCAACCCCCTTCCCTCCAAATTATTATAAATTTGAAATGAAGGAGCTTTCAGGCAAAGATGTGAGGAATAGGAATAACAGTTTTTTACTAATATATATATATATATAAACAACACGAGCAGACACCAATAGCTCTGGCAGTACCAGCGAACAGAGCCCCACCCGCAGTGCCCGGCGAGCAGGGCGGGTGCGATGGTTCCCCCGCGCCTGCAGGGGGCGCTCCGGAGCGAGCTCGGCCCTCACACGGCAATGGCGGCTCGGGGTCCCGGGAAGGGATGGAACAAAGGCCTCACAAACCCCCTGGGCAGNAGGGGTTGAGGGGGGGACTTAACCCCCAAGTGCCTTGATCCCCTCCCTCCGTGGCCAGCTGTTTTGTTTTTCTTAAGCACCCAGCCATTTGTTTCCCCAGCAACATACATGGGAAAAAAATTCCTCAAGGGAAAAGAGAACAGAAAAGGAAAACTTCCAAACCCCAACAGTTGTTTTCATAACAGAAAAAGCAGAAATATTTGTATAAGGCTGCCTTGTATTCTTAATTAACCCTTGTTCACCTGCTGATAATCTTACATAATCTTATTACCTAGAGGGAGATTCTTAAAGAGACTGCTAACTCCTAAAACTTGATTATGAAAAGTCTGAAGAGTACCTTTTCTTTAGGACTTCTTTGTTAACTGTTTCACTACTTCATTTATTATACCAGTCTGCTATAAATACAGGCAGTCATCTAGTATTGTATTATACATGCATCTTCTGGATTACTGATATGACATGGAAGTTATTTCAAATTTATATACCAACAAAGGTATTTCATGTATTCATGTATTCAGCTGAGAAGCAATGCATTCCAACAAGGAGTAAATCAAGCAAAAATTCCAGGAGGCCTCCATGGATGAATAAGGACCTGCTGGGCAAACTCAGGCAAAAAAGAAGCAGCTTGTAGGAAGTGGAAACAAGGACAGGTGGCCTCAGAGTAATACGGGAAAATTGTACAGGAAGCTAGGGACAAAGTTAGGGAAGCCAAAGTCCAGTTAGAATTGTTCTGGCCAGGGATATTATGGCAAACAGGAAGGGCTTCTATACATATGTTGCAAGCAAAAGAAAGACTATTGATAATGTGAACCCTTTTTGGAAGGAAATGAGAAGCCTGGCTACCCTGGACAAAGAGGAGGCTAGGGTTCTCAACAACTTCTGTGCCTCTGTCTTCAACGGCAAGTGCTCCAGCCGTGCCACCCAAGTCAAGAAGGGCAGATGCAGGGACTGGGAGGATGAAGACCCTGAGCCCACTTGTCATGGTTTGACATTGGCCAAATGCCAGGCACCCATGAAAACTGCTCACTCACCCTCCTGTGCTACAGCTGGGAAAAGGAGAGAAAAATTTATGGGAGGCTTCATGAATTCAGATATGGACTGGGAGAAAACATTCCAAGGGCAAAACAGGCTCAACTTACAGGGACAAAGTGAAATTTATTGCTAACAAAATCAGAAGAGGATAATGAAAAGTAAAATAAACCCTTAAAGACACTTTTTTCCCCTCAGCCTCTCCTTCCTTCCCACCCACAGCACGGGGAGACAGGGCATGGGGGATCAGTTCATCACCTAAAGTTTTCTTCTGCTGGTCGGGGAGAGGAGTCCTTCCCCTGCTACATTGGGGGGTCCCTCCCATGTGAGACATTTCTCCGTGAACTTCTCCAGTGTGGTTCCAATCTCACAAGCAATAGTCCTGTGAAAACTGCTGCAGTGAGTCCCTGCACGGGCAAACAGTCCTCCCAAAACTGCTGTGGCATGGGTCACTCTTCCACGGGGTGCAGACCTCCAAGGACAGGCTGCTCCAGCCTGGAAGCAGGGCCCCCTCTCTCTACTGGCTCTCCCACTGGATCCCAGCCTCCTCCAGGCATCCACCCGCTCCAGCATGAGCACCTCCCTCATGGGCTGTGGGTGGATCTCTGCATCCCCCATGGAGCTCCATGGGCTGCAGGGGGACAGCTGCCTCACCATGGTCATCACCACGGCCTGCAGAGGAATCTCGGCTCCAGTGCCTGGAGCACCTCCTGCCCCTCCTGCTCCACTGACCTTGGTGTCTCCTGTTGCTTCCCTCATGTGTTCTTGTCTCTTCTCTGGCTAGAAAAACCTGTGCCCCACTTTGTTTTGATTTTCTTCTTAAATATGTTATCACAGAGGCGTTATTGTCATCTCTAATTGGCCCAGCCTTGTCCAGCGGTATGTCCATCTTTAGAGCCATCAGGGATTGGCTCTGCCAGAAATAATGGAAACTTCTGGCAGCTTCTCACAGAAGCCACCTCTGTGGCACCCCTGCTACCAAAAACCAGGCTATGCAAACCAACATGGCACTGTAGGAGATGATCAGGCTTGAGTCCATCTAAGGAACCTGAATGTTCACAAGTCCATGGGACCCAATAAGGTTTATCCATGGGTCCTAAGGGAGCTGAAGTCACTGAGACACTATCCATCATATTTGAAAAATTGTGTCAGTCAGGTGAAGTTATGACTGGAAAAAGGGAAATATAACCCCCATTTTTAAAAAGGGGAAATTGGAATATCAGTGAAACTACAAACCAGTCATTCTCACCTCTATGCTAGGCAAGGTCATAGAGCAGATTCTACTGGAAACTATACAAAGACATATAGGGAAAAAAAAAAGAAAAAAGAGGTGATTGGTAACAGTCAAAATGGCTTTACAAGGGGGAAGTCATGCCTAATAAATTTGGTGACCTCCTGTGATGGGGCTACAGCATTGGTGGACAGGGGCAGAGCAACCGACATTGTCTACCTGGAGTTAATGCAAAGCATTTCACACTTCTACATCCTTGTCTCCTGATTGGAGAGACAGATTTGATGGTTGGACCACTTGGTGGATAAAGAACTGGCTGGATGGTCACTCAGAGAGAGTTTTGGTCAACAGCTCATTGTCCATGTGAAGACCAGTTACATGATGAAGTTGCAGCAGTGATAAATAGAGTAGGATAATCACCTCTTTTGACTGGTGATGCTGTGTTTGATGCACTCATGGGGTCAACACTGGCTGGGGCTGATACTATTCAACATCTTTGTCAGTGACATGAACAGTGAAACCTATCAGTGCTGAGTGTACCCTCAGCAAATTTATTGAAAACACCAAGCTCTGTGGTGGTGCAGTCAACATGGTGCAGGGAAGGGATAATGGCAGGCTTTAGATGTGGACTGAAGGAAACCTCGTGAAGTTCAACAAAGCAAAGTGGAAGGTCCTACACCTGGGTCATGGCAATCCCAGACACACCAGTGGGTTGGGCAGAGAAGTGACTGAGGGCAGCCCCGAAGAGAAAGACTTGGGGCTGACAGATGATGAAAAACTCCACATGAGCCAGCTGTGTGTGCTCACAGCCCAGAAAGCCAATCAAATCCTGGGCTGCATCACAAGGAGTGTGGCCAGCAGGTCAAAGGAGGTGATTCTGCCCCTCTACTCTGCTCATGTGAGATCCCACCTGGAGTACTGTGCACAGTTCTGGTGCCCCTAACACAAGAAAGACGTGGAACTGTTGGAGCAAGTCCAGAGGAGGGCCATGAAGTTTGTAAGAGGACTGGACCACCTCCTTTATGAAGACAGGCTGAGAAAGCTGAGGCTGTTCAGCCTGGAGAAGAGAAGGCTGCATGGACACCTCATGGCAAAGTTCCAGTATCTGAAGGGGGTCTACAGGGGAGCTAGAGAGGGACTCTTCATTAGGAACCGTAGTGACAGGACAAGGAATAATAGGTATATAAATTGAAAGAGAGGAAGTTTAGATTAGACGTTAGGAAGGAGTTTTTCACTTTGAAGGTGGTGAGATACTGAACAGGTTTCCCAGGGAGCTTGTGGATGCCCCAAAGCCTGATAGCATTCAATGTCAGGTTTAACAAGGCATTGAGCAACCTGGTCTACTGGGATGTGTCCCTGCCCATGGCAGGGATTGTTGAGACTAGAAGATCTTTAAGATCCATTCCAACCTGTTAGCATTCCATGATTCCATGATTCCTCAGTTGTTCCCAGAAATGTATCAGACAGATTGGCAGTGAGCTGTAAAGTATTTGAATATTGCAGATATTAAATCTCTAAAAGTTAATATGTTTACAATAAACAAACAGCTAATTTTGCCTTTGTCTGGAATGTTGTCCGTGGCTCTTCACTCTTGAGTTTCCATGGCAGACTTTGGAGAAAGTCAAAAGAACTCTTCTATCTTTGTCGGGTGTAAACCAGTTCAGAGAACTCCATAGCTGATAAACAGCTTAGTTTTAAAAGATGAAGAATATTTCATTGTGGGGGAAGAAGACCAGGTTGTGTGGTAGTGCCAGTACTTAGATACAGTTAAAGCATCCAGGTTCAAAGTAGTTGCAGAATAAGAGTGGAATTTTTTTTCCTGAGTGTAAGGCAATTAAATATATGTGATTTCTCTGGAATATAGGCGTCAAACTTTTTTGAGTAATTTTGAGAATTCCAACTAAATTCAAATTTAGCAAATTGTTTCTTTTACAAGAAAGCTTGTAAAAGCTTTCTTTAGCATAGCTGATTCACCTGAATGTAAATGCCATATTTGATACTATTCACAATGGTGATTTCATCGCAAAACAATATAACTATTCTAATAGATTATGCTGTTGAATGTGCACATAATTCCTGGTATGTCTTCTTATCCAGTCAAAGCTCAAATATTTAGAGTGATGTAAGTGGGCTTTCAGTTCCTGTTTTATCAGTATTTCAGGATTTGATTCTTACTCTGACACAATATGTTTTGGGGTCAAGAGGTAGTTTTCTTTTGTCCTCCTTAGAAATTGAGTTGTTTTTAATTTTTACTCCTGCCTTAGTTCGTCTGTTGCCTGTCCTTGGTATGTTTATAGGAAACTAATTTTGCTTTTACCTGGTACAACAGTACATATTTGCAACAGCTGCAATACCATTTGTGGGCAGCACTACAGAACTATATGAGAAAATTGGACAGGGCTTGTGGAACTTGTCAACATACCAGAACAGAACTGTATAATTCCACATCTGGATTTTACAGTGCATTCAAATGAATTCTATTTGCCATGGTATTTTTTGTCTCACTTTATAAAGTTCTTATTTTGTTGCTTTGTAACATTTTTCTCTTTTGGTATTGATTTTTTTTTTACCCTTCAGCGCTATTAGTCAAACAGTTTGAAGTCTTCCATTGACTGGATGCAACTTTTTGTAGACAGCATTTTTTGTCTAAAATCAGAGACTCCCAAATCACAGAAGTTTGACTTATGAAACTTTCTGTGCTGCTTGTTGTCAGCCTAGACCAAACATTACATATAACATATCCACTTTCCCATGAAGTGTACCCTAGATATTTAAACAGTATTTGTCTGACTGTGATAAAAAATTGACAAGTACTAACAACCCTAAGTGTTAATGTTTGGAGCTAAAAATACCAGAAAGTGTCTCTCCATGTGAGAAAATAAATATCTGATTGAGTTTTTCAGAAGCAAGAATTGCACTTAGAGGTGCAATCCTTCTTTAGAGGAATGATTTTCCCCTATTTTTTGTTTGTGTGTTTCGGAGTACAGGAAACCCCACAGATTTTATCAGCCTAAGATGGGGAATAAATCTCCTTTTCAACACAATTGCAAAGAGGCTTGGGAAGAAAAAAGTTATATTGACCCTGAGGTCAGCTGAGTTGGTTAGAACATGTTGCTAATTATGCTAGAGTCACAGGTTTGTTCCCTGCATGGGCCATTCACTTTAAGCGTTGGACTTTGTGATCCTTTTGGATCCCTTCCAACTTAAAATATTCTGTGATTCTGTGAAAATGTAGCATTTCTGTGTTAAGATTTCGCCTACCTTAAAAAAAATTCACACATCAATTATTTGATGTTTGAATGCTTTTACAACTTTGAATTATATCCATGACTACTGAAGCATTATTTTCCTTAGAGCTGGAACACTGAAAGATAGACATTTCAGCTTAGAATTTTTTTTGTGCTTCATAAACGTCTTTGCAAGAAGCTCTTAACTGAAGCTAATTTCAGGTAAATGTTCACATTTTCAAATGTGACTTGGAAGAATTAAGGAAATGCATAAAATATTCTGAATAGTATTAATTGTAGTTAGGGTATCCTGTGATGTATTTCATATTCATTCAGTTATTATTCATCTCCAATATGCATTTCATAAAGATTTGGAAACACTGGGTTCTTAAAGTTATTTATGATAGCTGTCTTACAGAATCAAATAAGATAATTTAAATATAAGCTTTATGTACTGTCAACACAAATAAGTTAAACTATTTATGAGACTAGTTATTAGTATTTGGTAATGTAATTTTCGTCATCCTCTATTAACACACTGTATGAAAGTTAGATGATTGATATTTCTTTCTCCAGTGCTTGATATAGTCAGTATTTTTCATACATTTTAATCTACATTTTTATTGTTGTTATAGGTCACAGTAACAGAACTAAAGGTAAGTCTTATGTGTTATTGATTTTGCTCTGTAATACTTCCATTGTGGAGCAGTTTTAAAGCTGAAATACTGCTTATAAGTTTGTGTGTGTTAAAAGGAGAAACAGATTTTTTGCAAAGGTACCTATGATGTATTTTCAGCAATTTCCATATGTAACTGTTTTTTCAGGCACAGCTTGCACAAAAGACAACACTAGTCAATGATTCAAAATTGAAGGAGCAGGAACTGAAGGAGCAGGTAAGGGTGATGTTGAACAAGTAAGAAGTGTTCTTGTTTGATAATCTGTGTTTGCAGTATTAAAAGGTTTGTTCTTTTCAAGTGATGATGTGGCACATCTCCATACAATATACTATGAATATAATAGACCAAAAAATAGTTTTTCCTCATACTTGCTCTCAGAATATCTGTGGTTTTTTTCAAAGTATACCTCTACCCCCTGAGAATAAAAATACCACATGCTTGTGATACTGGTTAGCAAAGCAACTAAGCAACTGCACAGTGATAAAGGGAATAGTGGACTTTGTGAAATTCTGGATTTTTTTTTTCAAAACAAAAACATTCTGATGTTTAAGTACAATTTTTGTTTTGTGCTTTTTTATCTGTGCTTATATATAAAATAGAAACATGAATATATAATATATGCATAACATCTGCTATAGATTTTTTTATATGTATATACACATGTAGAACATTGGGACAGTTTTTATTAATAATGCAGTTTTTAATGTTTTCCCTCCTTAAAAAGCAAATGTATGTTGCTTTTAAAAGAGATTATATGAAGCTGGAAACTATTTCAGTTAAGCTTATTTTAGCTGCTAGTTAAGACTGTTTATCATGTCATCTGTTACCTGTTTAGATTCATGTACTGGAAGACCGGCTGAAACATTACGAGAAAAATATTTACGTCACATCAGTTGGAACACCATATAGAGGTAAGTACACAGTTTTCATCACAAATACGTTTTCCATTTGTTTGGATGATACAGTTTGGTCTAGAAAATTTATTAAAACATCAGTCTCTTACACTCACGTAATATACATATTCTTTTCTCTTGTCTGTTATTATAGAGTTGGTGTGGGATTTCAGATGACCAAATCACACAGCATTTTGATGTTTCTTTTTTATGTTTGATGTTTTCTTTTTTATGTCATTCAGTTAAAAGAGCTCTGTATCAGAGTTCTTAAGCTCTCTGTAATGCAGGACCCAAGAGCACCCACAGGGACAGAGATGGGCACACTGCAGCAGGGCTCAGGCAGGGACTGAAGGTCCCAGGCAGAGCTGGGACACGTCCCCTGGGCCCTTGGCAGGAGTTGGTGGGGGTCCCAGGGGAGGCTGGTCCCAGCCACCTGGGAGCAGCCCCAGGACCCAGACAGAAGCAGACTTGCACTGCTCATGTGCTCTCCTTTGGGCACTGGAGGTTGGACGCTTTGGAGATAGAGTATGGCCTTATGGACTGTCTTGATTTGAAAGACAGGTGTCCGTCAAGGAAGGCAGGAGCCTCCCTTGAAATGGAAAATGCAACCCTCTTCCCTCCGAATTGTTATAAATTTGAAATGAAGGGGCTTTCAGGCAAAGATGTGAGGAATAGGAATAACAGTTCTTTACTAATATATATATATATATATATAAACAACACAAGCAGACACCAATAGCTCTGGCAGTACCAGCGAACAGANAGCTCCACTCACCGTAGAAAGAAGGCAGACAAAAAGCAAGAAGCCCGCAGTGCTGATGAATTCCTTCCACCACAATGGCAGCTCTCCCTCTGTCCAAACGCCGAGAGCACCGGCCCGCCCGAGGTGTACCCCCAACCCTCCCAGGTGAAAGAAAGTAGCTCCTTGGTCCCCTCCCTCTGTGGCCAGGTCCTTTGTTTCTCCCAAGCACCCAGCAATTTGTCGCCCATATATGTTGGCAACATATATGGGAAAAATTCCTCAAAAAGAGAGCAGAAGGGGAAACTCCCAAACCCCAACATGGACCTTCTCTCTGACCTTCTCTCTGGTGGTGTACGTTTCCTCTCAGACTCTTTTATTTTAACATAAGATAGAAAAATGCACAGGGAAATGAACAGGTATTACTCACCTCCAAAAAGATTTTCAGCTGTTTAGTTGTGGTGTATATCCTGCATAAGACCGAGGGCTCAAGCACTGAGCCTTGCTAATGTTAGAGATGTTTGCCATCCTGTGCAGACCCATCTTACCTGGATGAACTCAGAAGACTTTAAAAAACCATGTCACACTTGCTTTTTACAAATTTGTGCAAATGGTGAAATTACCTCAGGATGATCTACATCTCTCATCCCCTCAGAAAGTCCATGCCTCCTTCCCTCAAGGTGACAGAGCCAAGGATGGGAGATGGCTGTGGGTATTCAGTGTCTGCTGCTAGTGCAGGGCTGTGAAGAAATGTCATCAAAGACTCCCTCAGCATATACTGGTAGGGAAAGAAGCAGGTAGAAAGAAGCATAGCATAGCATACTACAACTGGAAGGAACCAACATCAGTTTTGTAGTCCAGCTGTGTGACCTCTTCAGTGCTGATGGAAAGGGCACTGTCCAAATGCCTCTTCAACACTGACAAACACAAGGCATCAACCACTTCTCCAAGAGGTCTGTTCCAGAGTTTGACACCCTCTTGGTAAAGAGATATTTCCTCCTGTCTGAACTCCCCATGATGGATGCAGGTTTCAACCATTTTCCATGTGTCCTGGCACTGGGTACCAGGGAGAAGCGAGCAGCACCTTCCTCTCAAAGTCTCCTCAGGAAGCTGTAGAGAGCACAGAGGTTACCCTTTAGCCTCCATTATCTCCAAATTAGACACACACCGACTCCTCAGCTTCTTCTCAGAGGACATGCCTGCCAGCACCTTATCTGGTAGCAGAGGTACCCTCCTCTGGTTGTGTTCATATACTTCACATCCTCTTTAAATGGTGGGGCCCTGAACCGCACACAGTACTCAAGGTGATGCTGCACTGGTGATAAACAGGGTGGGATAATCATCTCTTTTGATTGCCTGATGATGCTATGTTTGTTGCACTCCATGATGAGTTTTGCTCTCCTGGCTGCCAATGGCACATACACTGATGACTCCTGTTGCACCTTCTGCTAACCAGCACCTCCAAATACTTTTCTGGAGGGCTGCAGTTACTTCATCCCAGGTGCAGAATACAGCATTTGTTCTCATTTGGTTTCGTGCTGTTAGTGAAACTTGTATTCGTATGAGTGACTCTCAGTATAAATATTCTCTTATTTTTGTTTACACAGATGGAGACCTTCACCATAGTGATGTTTCCCTATTTGAGGAACCTACTGAGTTTGAATACTTGAGGAAAGTGCTCTTTGAATATATGATGGGTCGTGAGACAAAGGTATGGAAATTTGTATATGCTGACAGGTGATTCAGGTTAAAGTTTAACACCCTTGCTGTATAGATGTGAAGTACCCTGTGTTTGTGATTTGTTATATGCTGCTTATTTCTGACACAGGATTCAATAGGCTTTCACATTTTCTTCCAAAGAGACATAATCCATAACTTCAAAACTTTATCAGCCTGCCAAGATGAGTGGAGGGTGGAGGGGGTTTTCACATCTCTCACCACTGTACCTATCAAGACAAAAACCTTTATGGGTAGATACGATTTTATCAGCAAAAGTCCTGTTGTCAGTCAAACTTAATGTAAAATGAAAGCTGTTATATACAATATTAGCAAAACTGATCTTATGATGTAATCTTGACACAAACATGGTAAGTAACAGTTGGATTAAGTAACAGTTTGTTAGTAGCTGTGAAGAAAGTGAAATACCTCTTCAGTTGTTCCTTACAGATGTTTCATGGTGTTCCCAAATCTGTATACTTTATGTAATACACGTATACATACATACTAATACATGTATTAGTTCACTCTTAAAAGTAGTGAAAAGCTGGACTAAGCTTCAAGCTTGTGAAATCATTCCTGAGCTGGAATTTTACTAGCTTCTTGCCATACTGGTGCTTAGGGACTGACCATATTCAAAAGAGGTATTTGTAACACATTTTTCTTGGATGATAAATTTTATATGGATGAATTTTTGTATTTGATGTTTTCCTTCTCCCTGGAGTTCTTCCATAGTTGACCTGCTTTCAACTTAGAGATTTTATGTAGGTTTCTGTGTTAATTAGCTCTGTTCTCACTGTGCTCTTTACAGAATAAAACTTGGATAGTGAAGGGCATCCTGTCCTTATGGGGTTCTTCTTTTTCTCTCTTTTTATCCCACTTTTAATTTTGATACCAATTCCTTTTTTTGTTACCAATACAAATCTCTGATCCAAAAAACCCAGAATCAATAGTTACCTTCTGTTCTCAAGCCTGTGGCACATCAGATGGCTCTCCTATTTTAATGACAACCAACAAAAATAATTAATAAAAATATGTACAGTAGTGAATTTTATGATTTTGAATTGTAAGGGACTTACACAAGTGAAAATGCTAAAATGTCTGTCAGCCGTGTTTCAGCTTAACAGAAGTCTTGAAACAGCTGCAGACAACTACTGCAGATAGCAAATTTTTAGTCAAAAAAATCCAATTTGAAACCTCATTTTCACTCATCAAAATTTTTTCTTACTGGTCTTCAAAACATTGCTATGTATTCCTCAAAACTTTTGGATTATAAATTGTTACATTTTTTCCTTTTTTAAGTGTTGTACTAAAATTTGCATTTGATTTCTTCAATAACAGCAACAAACTACAAGCAGTGCTGAAGCAAATTGTCTTCAGCTCTTTCTTTGGTGTCTCTTTTTCTTTAGTTTCTGTCTTTGGTGAAGTTTTGCTTCAAAACATAGTTTCAAGCTGACTTCATGTGCTGATTTTATTTCAATCATTAGATGTGTTGCTGGAGGACACTGAGCTTAGTGTCTGCTCTCATCAGGATTACATCATATAATCATAAATTTGTGGAACTTTGTCTTGAGAACTGGTTTCATCCTGCTACATGGACTGGAAAACCATGAGTAGTGATGATGCGAATGATAAAACCTTTTAAAACAGTTTTAAGTATATTAGTAAAGTATTAATGTACTCCTACCCCCCCTTGTTCTTGAGTTAAAAGAGCTGCATTGTAATTTTTCTTCTCAGTACAGATATTCCTTTCTCTTAACTTTTATCTTCCTGGACAAGAAGAGGTGTTTTTTTAATCTGATTTTGTCTTGTAAGATCATTCTAGTGGCCCTTCTCTGTGGAGGATCCCATTTTGCAGTGCAAATATGTATGCCATGTCTCAAAGGTGATTCAGCAGGGGAATTGTTGGTATCTCTGGACAAGCTTCCTGGTTTTTGAACAGAGTTCAAAAGAACATGTGCAGTTTATTTGGATGTATTGCCAATTATGCAGCCTAGTAAATGATACTGGAATGCAATCAAGACATTAATGAATGCACCAGTTGGTCTACAGTATTGGAGACATAAGAGAAATGTGGAGGTTGATATGGATCTAAGAGTCAGGAATTACTGTCATGACTTGGGACTTGTAACTTAGCACATTCTTTGTAAACTGCTTGACCAAGGTGTGTATGTGTCTTTGTTGGGAGGTTTTACTGTCTTGCCCTCCAGTCCAATTTTGTTACTTGCCTCTTGCTTGGCAGGATATATGCAATGAGATTGACAGCTTTTTCTAAGCACGCACTTTATCTAGTATGCTGTCTTATTAATGGACTCTATAGTTTGAGCATAGCTACCATAGAATTTACATCATACTACAGTAGCTGAATGTGCAAACATTGTTTGCATGTAATTCACATCATGCATATACAGTGTGGAACAAATACTTATATCTCACTGATTTCACTGTTGTCCATTGACGTTAATAAAATAGTATCCAGTATTATTAAATTAAATAATTTTTTAAATATTACAAAGCATTTTTGTGGATGTGGAATTATGTATGGATAACCTGTATCTTTTAGACAATGGCCAAGGTTATAACAACAGTGCTGAAGTTCCCAGCAGATCAGACTCAGAAGATACTAGAACGAGAAGATACTCGACCAATGGTAAGTTATGTAAGTAAATCAGGTTTATGCAAGAGGATTAGGTTTCCAGAATAAGGAGTTACAAACTTTTTCTCATCTTCTTTTCCCTTTGTTCACATTCAAGTGGACTCTGTTTCTCCCTCCTTCCCTCTTTAGTGGAATATCAAATTCCAGCTCTAGGTTTGACTTTATAGCAAGAGTGAGAAAAAAAGCAAACATTTTTCTTTACTAGTATTTTTCTTCAGTTAAGCCATATTTGTGATAGCGATGGGTGTAATAGGACCAGAGCAAGTTTAAGCATCACTACTATTCTGTGGATGAATTTTCTAATTTAAAAAAGTAATCTAATATATTAAATATGTATATATAGAAATACATATAATGTATAAAGTTCACGCTTCTTAAATTCATAAGTTTTTGTAGAGTTATACCAGTTTTTATGAAAAATATATCAAGAAACATTTTTTCAGCCCTACGATAAAATTTTTGGCGAAAACAACAGGCATTTTGCTCATAGAATATAAAGTTTAATATCTCAGTCACCTGAGATACGTGTGTTTGAAGTGAGATGTATACAGTTTTATCTTAAGTGGGTATCCTAACAAGACTGGGGTTTTGATTGGGTTTTGGGGTATTTTGTGTGAGCCTGTTTTATTTTTGTACTGAAAAAACATGAAAATGTGTCCGTTCACTCTGGGTCAGGACAGGTCAAAAATAAGAGTTATCAACACTTTGATGCTTTCCCATGTTGTCTTTTTTGTAACATTTGCTTAGTATTTACCAGTTGGCCTATTTACTAGGAAGGTGAAATTGGGTTTGAGAAGCGGACGCAAAAGGAGATAAGATTATATGAGCGTAAGCATTTCTTTGGTATTAATGTTTTATGTATTGGAGATACTTTTAATTAAAATGAAAACTGCAGTAAGAGTCTCCTCTACACTGGATCTGGAGTCAACACTCTGATACCTCTCTTTGTGGGTCAGCTTAGTGAAATATTTAGGAATTAAAGTGAGAGAAAGAATTGCATTCTGTTTCTCTCACTGACCATGCATATACATTTATTTAGTGCTTGCAAATACAAAATAAAATAAAAGTTTCAATAATTTTGCATTTCACTTGAAGTAGATACATTAAGGTCCTGTAGATTCACTGAAACAAATTTTTAAAAAGTCTGTATTTTCGTCTTGCAGTATCACATCTGAGGAAAGTGTTAAATACTTCAACATTTTCCTGTACACTTAGTATGTTTGAGAGTCTGGCAATCTTAAATATTTTAAATACTCTTAGAAGTATATAAATATTGATAATACTGCAGCTCCAGTAAGTATCATGTATCCCAAGCATGATTTTCTATCTCTGACATTAAAATAGAAAGCTGAGACTTTTTTTGGTTTGCTTTGTTTTGGTAAGCCAGAGTAATACTTAGGAAACATTTTGAGAACAGAGAGATGGGCCCTGTGTTGCAGACACTTCAGCTTTCTGATATTTAAACCTGTTCTTCCTACAACAGACATTCACAATTTCTGAAACAAAAAAACTTTACTTGAATTCATCCAACAAATTTTTATCCTTGGTATTAAATTTTGGCTAAAACACACAGAGAGTTTTCATTTCAGGCTACAAGTGCTTTGATTTATTAAGGATATCATTGTTCATAGCTCTTGGGTTTCATATAGCAGTCCCTTCTTGGCTCATATCTAGCCTATGAATTTTCTCCTTTCCAAACCCACAAAGGGATTGAGTTAGACATCTAATGAAAACTCAACTATTAGGCTGTATTATGAAGGAAGGAGTATTTTTCCCTTCACTTTCAAAGTTACTATGTTCGTCTGCTGAAGCACAAAGCATATTCTGGGGATGAGTCTTCCGTAATTCTGTTTAGAACTGAAAAGTTGGAGAGGTCTTTATAAATTGTTGTCAAAAAAGATGCTTGGGTTTTTTTTTTTTTTTTTTAATTGGCATTTACTGACATGGCAGTAGTGTTTCTCCACACTTAATACTGGACTGATGCTCGTATATGAAAATATCCAATTTAGCTCTCATGAGCAATGAAGTTCTGAACTACAACATAAATGTGCATTGTAACATAAAGCTTTTAGGTTACTGCTAAAACATCTGTAAGTAATTTTAATGTGTAAATTATTAACTTAATGTGCTACTAAAGTAAGTGTGTGGTACTAACTATCTGTGAGTAATTTTATACCCTCTTAGTGGGCATATATTTAATAAGTTTCTGAAAACTTGTAACATTCAAGTCAATAAACATATGCTAGATCAATGTAATCTTTAGTAATCTGGCTCTGGCTTTTACTATGTAGTTGTGATCTAACTGCAGCAGTCTCATCCATAGATGTCCACAGAGTTCTTATTTCTTAACACTGTGTAACGCTATTAACAAAATACTCCAATAAGCTCTTTTCTTCCTGGCTTTGTAGTTTGCCTCACCTCGCAGTGGTATCTTTTGAATATGCCACCAGTCTGTACTTAGCTAGCGTGTGGGTGAGTGAAGTCTAATACATTCTTGTTTTATGTAAAATGAAATCTGTATTATGCAATTAATGATTCTTCTGCTTTTTTTCTTGCCTGCTTTCCTTCATTAAAAAAAAAATTTGGTTGTATATGTGTATGATAAAATTTGTTCTCCTTTTAATCATATTTTGCTTTAGAAAGCCAAGTTTGAAAATGGTAAATGTTGATTCAAAACTAACCTTTTTGATTGACCCTAACCCTAAGCATAACTTCAAATGTTGATTGAGCTACAGAAATCTCAGTTGCAGAAACAAAATCAGTTTTTAAATCAATTAATAAGTAATACTGAATTTTATTGCATTTGGCTTTGTTTTGTCTTTATTCATTTTCTGAGTTCCTTTTTTGAATAGGTAAATAAATCGAATTTGTGGGAGACATGCTGTACTGCTTGAAATTAATTATTATATCTTGTAAATATGAAAATATCTTAAAAAAGATTGATGAATATTCTCTGCAGAGGGATTAGGATATGATTGCATTTAAATATCAGTATCTTTCTGAATCACAGCTTTGTTTTGATATCAATAGAAGCAAAAGCAGAGACATGACTGAGAACAATTAGGGGAGCTTTATGCTCTCAGTTTATTGTGTCTTTCTTCAAGTTTTATTGAGCGACTTTAATTATGAATCTGCAGCATTAGTTGTAGCGTTACAAGAAGTAACAGCTGGCGCAGGCCCAAAGCTGCAGGGTGCATCAGACTAGCCTAGCTAAACAAACAACACAAGCAATAGTTGGTTGAGAGAGGACTGGGATATGGAAGTACACAGGAAAAAACTTTCTGCACTGACTGATAAGATTATCATTTGAGTCACTAGTGGTGTATGATATTTAATAAACTCTGCAGATGAATTCTATAGGATATGGTTGGTTCAACTGGTTTTTTTCCTCCTTCACTACTGGAAAGCTTAGCACAGTTGCCAGGAATTGATTCGATGCATGTGAAGCAGTTGCTATCTCTTGGCTGAAATGCAGTTGTTGGCCTGCATCACTGCCAGGGCAAAATTAACTAAAGCTATTGTCATTGCCAGTTACCACAGTGCAGTTGACAGGTTATCTTCCTCTTGTGTAGTCATACAAACACAGCCTTCAACACAAAACAATACCTCTTTCCAAGGAAAAAAATGTGTTCATTTAACAGTCATGGTTTCTACTTTGAATACAGTAGTAAATGCACTTTATTGCTCTTAAAATGCAGTAGAGTTTGGACTGTTTGCTAGCAGCCTTCATCAGTTCTGACAAAATCAGTAACTGTTTTCTCTAGCCTTTTTTGAAAATAATTGAATTGTTGATACTGATGGAACAAAGCTACTCCCAACACTTGCAGAATAGGTTGCAAAAGGTATGTTTTAACTTACATTCTTGTTATGCTGTCTGAAGTGCTGGTGTAAAAAAGTTCAGGTGTTCTGAGCTGCACTTGAAACATACCACAGAAAAGCTTGTTGATATTGACCTTAATGTCAGAAATTATGTTACACTTTCCTAACATCAGCTAGTGTATATGTAAACTGGTCAGACTTCATTATTCAATTGTAGTTGCCTATTTCATCTCAAGTATTTTTGTCATTTACTCTTGCATGTATATAACTTAGAAATTAAGGGAATGCTGACTTCATTGTGAAGGCAACTGATACTTTCCTCTGGAGGAAGCTATTTGCTAGCTCCAAAATTTTACAGCATCATTTCAATTTTGATGATAAGCCTTATGCAGAAAGTGCAATTTTGTTTTTCTTTGAATTAATATGCAGTGACATGGTAGACTATTTTCAGTGAGACTGCTGACTGTTTTGCTACACCTTATTTTGTTTTCATCAGTTTCTCAACTGTTTTGCAGGTACTGGAATGGAATTGCTTGCTCAAATAATTTGGCAGTTTGACTTACTTGAAATTCTTCTATGTCCTACTTGTATTAATAAACAATGTCATTATTTTAATATTAAGAGCTTCTAAGTTGTTCTCAGTAATATAACATTTGATCATTTCTTTTAACTTTCCATTCTTCTAGTTGTGGCTACGACCATCTTGAAGAATTTGTGACAAGAATGTCTCCTGACGTTGCTTCTTAGAAATATGTTTGTATCTCTCTTGCCCCTTGAGAAGGGACAAGACGAAAAGCTATTATTCAATGTCACAAACAGAACAGCAAGAACCAAAACTCAGCACCACCTTTGGACTGTGAATATAGTTAAAACTGCCTTGACAGAAATGCTAATCAGGGGTTATTTGTTTATTTCTCTTCTACTGAATACTGTCTTCTATTTTGTGTTAAAGGTTATTTTTTTAAAGGAGAGAAAAGATTTTATCCTAGGAAGGAATTACCCACTACTGTATCTCTGTACAGGTTTTACTGGGTGTTTTTTAAGAGTTGAAATAAATGATTTGTTTCTTCTATTTATTTTTTTTTTTTATTTTTGATTGAATTGAATTGTGCAATACATTTTGGATGGATAGCGATTGAGGTGATTTTTCTGATGAACTAGGCACTCTTGTTGACTATTCTCTCCTGATTTGATCTTGATTGTTTGCTAAAGGTCACTTCTATATGCTTTTGCCTACAATAAATCCAAATTGCAGTACCTCGTTTGTTTACTCCTAGCTTTTGTACTTATATTTTCTGGAGAAAAGCTATGTTCCTGTAAATTGTATATAGTTAATAGATAATTGTATCATATGCTGATCTGTGACTGTTGACAGCACTAATATGAATAGAGCTGAGATGAAATAAAGTTTATTTACTGTATAATTTTGGAACATCTTTGGTATGATTTTTCTTTTAATGGACGAATTTTGTTCGACTCCTGTTGGAGACATTGTTAGCTGAGATATTGCCAGGCTGAAATCACTCTCATAAGAACAACTATTCAAGTGCATTCAGCTGTAAGAAGTCAATGAAGACATTCAAGTTTCCAAGAGGTCACAACCTGCGAAGCACATACATGGTTGGCCCAAAAGCTGGCATGAAAATGCAGCAAATAGAGAAGCTTGCTTTGTAAAAGTTCGAAATCATCATAGAAGCACAGAGTAGTTTGGGTTCGAAGGGACCTTAGAGATCATCTAGTTCCAGCCCCCCTGCCATGGGCAGGGACATCTTTCACTAGACCAGAGCCCTCTCCAGCCTGGCCTTGGGCACTTCCAGGGATGGGGCATTTACAACTTTTCTGAGCAACCTGTTCCAGTGCCTCACCATGCTCACAGTAGAGTTTCTTCCTGACACATGATCTAAATCTCTCCTCTTTCAGTTTAAAACCATTCCCCTTTGTCCTAACACTATCTGCCTGTGTAAAAACTTGTTCTGAAAGGCTGCAATGAGGTCTTCTTGGAGCCTTTTTTCCTCCAGACTAACAACCCCAACTCTCTCAGCCTGCCTTCACAGCAGAGCTCCTCCAGCCCACTGAGCATCTTTGTGGTGTCCTCTGGACCCACTCCAACAGGTCCATGTTTTTTCTTGTGCTGAGTGCCTCACACCTGGGCACAGCACTGCAGGTGAGCTTATGAGAGCAGAGCAGAAGGGGACAATCACCTGTCTTAACCTGTTGGCCAATCTTCTTTTGCTGCAGCCCAGGATACCATTGGCCACCTGGGCTGTGAGCGCACACCACCAGGTCATGTCCAGCTTTTCATTCACCAGCACCCCCAAGTTGTTCTCCAGAGGACAATGAGTTCTTCTCCCAGTGTTCTCCTGGTCTGGACTTAATGAGGTTGCTCCCGATCGAGGTGTAGTAGGACTTAGCACTTAGATCTGTTAAATTTCATGAGGTTCTTATGGGCCCACTTCTCAAGTTTGTCCAGGTGCCCCTACACAGCATCCCTTCCTTTTTTTGCACCACTCGGCTTTGTGTCATCTGCAAACTTGCTAAGGGTGCAGCCCTGAGGGACAACTGCCATCACTGACTTCCATCTGAACATAGAGCCAGTGATCACAACCCTTGGGCTGTGTCCAACCAGCCATTTCCTTGTCCACTGAATAGTCCACTCTTCAAACCCACATATTTCCAATTTGGAGATAAGGATGTCGTGTGAGACTATGTCAAAGGCTTTAGAGACATCTGGAGAGATGACACTGGTTGGTCTTTGCAGTCATTCCATCATAGAAGCCCACTGTGATGGAAAATTATGTATTTTTGTTCTTTTAAATAATTACTGTGTGGCCTTTTTGGCATGTAAGTTGTGATCCTCTGAAGTGATACATGAGTATGCATAAATTTTACCTCTAGCTACTATGACACTTACCTTATTAATAACTAACATCTGTAATGTATATGTTAGTTTGCCAAGATAGTTCAGGGTGATCAGTCCTCCATGAATAAAATTTTTAACAAGTATTTGAGGGGCAGCAGTCCTCTTAAGTTGCTCATCTCTGAACATAAGGGATGGGATTTTTACTTTTTTTTTTTTTTT
>VXAC01001031.1:9173-45038 GCA_013399225.1 Rhipidura dahli
TTTTTTTTGTTTTTGGGGTTTTTTTTTAAATTCAAATGACTGTCTTGGACAAATGAACAGCCTTTATCTTCTGTTGGAAGAGTAGTTCACATACAAACTTGAGGACAATGACCGGATTATTGCAATATTTTTGTCCCACCTCTTTCAGAAAAGAATAGTTTGCAGTTCCTATTCAGCCTGCCAGACAATGAAAATAAAAATTGTTTTTATTGACATGGCTTTCTCTAGGTTTGAAACCTCTTCTTTTTTATAAGTGTATTTTTGATTTACACTTTAACTATCGCTTATATAAGGAAATATGAGGCTGATTTTTAATTTCAAGTACTTTAGTTGCATTATCTTGTCTGATCAATAAGCCTTGAGAAACCTGTATATCTGACCAATCAATCTGTTCTGTTAAGCGCCTCATTGCATAATCCTTAGCTGAATATTGTGTGGTAACTATAACACAAAAAAAGCAGGTCATGTAATTTTACACAAACATTTTCCAATTATTCTAGACATCACTGTGGAGTCCTAAGGTCAAGCCCAGACTGTTCAATCTGCAAAACTATAACAGGAGCAGGCACTGCGACAGTGTCACTGTTGAAACGCGGGCACGTAGAAAAACCACACAGAGTCCAGGTTCAGTAGAAATGATGGCAAGAGCCATTTAATGGCTTTTCCCTGCGTTTTTTATATGTTAGTTCACAAAAAGTGAGTTAAATAGCATAAAGTAATTGGTTCTCTGGGCAATCAAGGGGATTGACTCAACTCTAAGATGTCCATTCCCAAGTGTTTTTCTAGTTGAAGCCATAACAATCTGACAAAAACAAGTTGCAGGTGTGGATATTTACAAAACCGGTAACTGTGTTTTAGATAGCTTGTATGGGAAAGACAGAGCTCTCACAAAGTGCTGAAGAAATTCACTGATGAAGCCCTTTTCAGCATCCACACGACAGGGCAGAGAGAGAATGAACATCAAACTGCCCCCAGCTCCCTGCCAGGCTCTCCACGAACACCCAGCCTGGGCTACCAAGGGGAGCAAGGGGCAGAACCCTTGTCCCTTTCAATGAGGGCACCATCAGCCTGGACGGCTCCCTGATCCTCTGTGCCGCCAAATCCAAACAGGATGGGGAGCCAGGACAGGTGCTCTCTGAGCTTTTATTATTTTATCAGCTACATATACTGAGTTGAAACATCAGAGATGATACAAGCTAGTACTGCACAGGCAAAAACTGAGGATTTCCTGGTTACAGAGCATTCTTAAAAGTTTTTCAACCAATAGCAGATATTCTAAAATTTACAGACAGCAGTTTCAACCAACCTTCTATATTGCACCTACATCAGTTATAAACAATACTTGCTTGTTTTATACCTTATATAACAGTGCATAATATTCCATTATTAATCTTAACCTTATCTATCTTGTAAGCATATTTTTTGCAACTCTAAAAGCCATCTCAGCTAGGCCTAGAAATGTTAACCATTGTTTTAATGCCCTTGCTCTGTAGTATAATTGTATCTTCTTCAATATTTTTGCAGCCAAAGTTCTTCCCTAAAGTCTTCTACTTTATTCTTAAAACTTGCTTTTGTTTCTCATGCTTTAGAAGACTTTCTAACCTTTTTTGTGTTTCCCACACCTCTGCACTGCAGATCTGGGTGCAGGACAGCTGCATCACGGAGCACAGCAGCTGAGATGACATCCATTACCTCCTCCCATAACAGCAGAACATTTTGCTTTCCACCCCGAGGTTCATAACTCGCAGTTATTGCCATGCTGAGATTTCTGCTGCAAGTGTTTGGAAATACTGTTTGCATATAATGGGTTCTGATGCCTTAGTGAGGCTCCTCAGGGATCTCCCAGCAGTACAGCATGCCCTCCAGCAATTCCCAACAGCTTCCCAGAGCTGTGGATCCTACAGTGATCAGGGTTTTATTCTCACCTCACCTCTGAGTGCCTGAAATCAGTGCAGTGGTGCAGGGAGAGTTGGCAGCTCCAACTAAAGGTAGCTACAGGAAAACAGAATCATTGAGATTGGAAAAGACCTCCAAGATCATCAACCTTCAACCAAATACCACCATGCCCACTAAGCCATATTGCCAATGCCACTTCTATGTGGTTTTTTTAACACCTTCAGGGATGTTCAACCCAATTCCCTGGGCAACCCATTCCAGTGCTTAACCACTCTTCTCAGTGAAGAAATTTTTCCTAATATCTAAGCTGAACCTCCCCTGGTGCAACTTGTAGCCATTTCCTCTTGTTCTGTCAGTGGCTACTTGAGAGAAAAGATCAACCTCCACCTTACCTTCAGCTGGTTGTAGAGAGGAAAAGGTGTCCCCTGAGCCTTCTTTTCTTGGTACTAGCAACAACTGTACCCTCAGCTCTATGCTGCAAGTGAGGTCAGCTTTCCTGTGGCTTGGGGCATCCTCACCATTAGGGAGGGCTGCCCAACAGAGCTGTTCTCTTGCCACAGAGCAGTTCCCTCCCTGGTCACTGCTGCCCTCAGCTACACCCTGCAGGAGAGCATGACTGACACTTCTCTTGACTGACAGTGCACCTTCGAGCTGGGTATTACCATTTAGCTCTTTCCTGAACAGAGTGGTAAATGCCAACATTACCTCCTGAATGCAAGGGAACCGAAGGGGAAATCCTCTCGTCCATCTTCTAGGGATCACTTCAGCACTACAGGAGACATGAGAGAGAAAGATGAGGAGAGAATACTCCCATGAATTTGATTTATATTCTATCTCCAAGGTAACAGCCAGTGCTATATGAGTTGCAGGGGAGCACAGCAGGGAAGAAAGCAAGCTTACCCTGAAATTCATTTGAAAGACACTGGCACAAAAATGATTGTATTTTATTGGTACTGGCATTCTGTCCTGATTTCATTTTTTTTTACTTTGAGAAGCTGCTCTTACATATTGGAAAGTGAACACAGTGTGAATATTTGCTTTCTTGCCCTTCCAGTACACGAAGATTTCTCGCATCTCTTCCTTTTTGGAAAAGATTTTAAAGCAGGAGTGCTACAGCATTGTCTCTTCCCAGGAGGCACAGTTCTGCTTTGTTAGAATACGTGCTGGGTATTTTTTCCAAGGGTAGTGAATGGGATGTAAACTACAACATCTGCTAAAGGCTGGAAACCTACTGTGCCTCTGAATTAGATTCCTATGACAGACAAGATGTGCCTGAAAGAGCTAAAATGGTCCTGCTGTTATTTTTTTTTTAATTTACAGAGGTAGCATACACAGTTCTTCAGATATATTCTAGTAATTTTTTTTCTGGAAAGAGGTGAGACAGGCACAGAGAGGATGAAGACACAGGGGAAGGGTGCTCATGACTATCTGCTTGCACTGTCACACCCCAGCAGGATCTACAACAAGAACCTGTCCTTGCAACAAGGCATCAGCTAAAAGGCAGTTCAGTCCTTGCCTCTTGGACAGCTCTACCTCCTTTAGTGGGCCCAGAAAACTGAATTTCTCTGTTCAGTCTTCAAGGTTACTCCTAGTTTTCAAACCTATTTTGTCAGTAAAATAGAAAAAAATAAAGTAATGTTATCCAACAGTTGCTGGGCTTTCAAGGAGCCCCCCAGTCTGCTGTGGTTCATAATGCAGGCAGAATATTGTTTTGCTTTGAAAATTTGTATACTCACATTTATATTTTTATCCTGCAAGAATTATATAGTGTGGATTTTTCACCAAAAAACCCACCATAAGACCCCCAGAAAACCTGAATTCTAAGCAAAATAGAGCACCATAATATGCACATTGTATAGTGAATTTTTGAGGAAGGCAGTAGAATTTGCTGACTGGGTTTTTAAAAAAAAAACAAATCAACAAACACCACAACAAGCCACAAAAAACAATCTCCTCCCTACCCTTCCACAAACAAGTGAGTTCCTAAAGCTTGGTACCAACACCACCACCAATTTCAGTCATAAATAAAAACTGAGTGAGGGACAGCCACAACACTAACAAAAAAATTATCCGCAAATAATTTCAAAAATTTTAGCATTAGAGATCATTAGATGCCCTACACTTGAATACCATGGATATAAGACTGATTTTCTAGGAATTTTCAATCTTTAATTTAAAGAAAAACTCAGAGTCATGCACTCCTTCAAATCTTTCTCTTTTTTCAGCCTTATCCCTCCCCAGGCTCAATCCTCTCTGGTACTCGCTTGTGCCAAGGTGTAGCAATCAGATGTTCTGCAAATACAAAGAGATGAACACTGTGCTAATTTTCATTCCCAGCTCCCCAGTTTGTACCTGCATAAGTGTGTCTGCAATTTCCACTAGTTCCATTCATTTCTATAATAGGCAGAAGATAAGGCATATAAATTAAGTGTTTGAAACTATCGGTTCCAAAGTTTGATTTTTTTCAGCTGAAGTAAGCATTTCCATGCATAGCTGTTTGGCCTCCAAACATCTTAATTAAAACCTTTTGGGAAGATAATAACATTTGCCATTCAATCAAACACTGGAGATTTTTACAGCTGATACCAAATGTTATATGATAAACTCAGAGCTGAGTTTCAAAGCATCACTGGCAGCAATGACAATTAGAAACAGAGTTGATCTAAAACT
Source organism: Rhipidura dahli (assembly GCA_013399225.1). NCBI lineage: Eukaryota > Metazoa > Chordata > Aves > Passeriformes > Rhipiduridae > Rhipidura > Rhipidura dahli. The sequence continues at coordinate 13,740 of VXAC01001031.1, forward strand.
CTCAAGTAATAAGTTTCTCTTGTGCTCATTACTGAGAGGAAATATTTTTATAATCTAGTGTGGGACTTTTTCTAATGTCAGTATGAAAACTAATTCATGTGCAGTGTAGCTGAAATTTAGTGAGACCTGGGCATTAAACTCTGTATAAACCAGATTATGGATCTGCTATGGAAAACATTTTAATTGCATTCTGAAATCAATCAAACCCCACTACCTCCAAAACAAACCCAAATAAAGAAAAAAAAAAAAAAAACCCTAAAAAAATCCCCCTAGCATTTCCCCAAAAAACAACCACCCCCCCAAAAACACCACCAATCCCTACCAAAAAACAACAGAAATCCATGAGTGAGAGGGTAGATTAACATAGAAAGTACAAGCTCTCTGACATACCCAGAATAATGTCACAATTTAAGGATAGAATTCTCCATCAGTGTGCCTACTTTACAATACACCCTGAAAAAATGAAACTGTCTTTTAATTATTATAAAATTTTTATAACACCCATCAAAGCTTTTTAAAACTTGAACACCATAAAGCTGAAGAGTTGAAGCAGTAAAATTAAAACTTTGTTTTCAATATGTTTTTCAGGAGCCTGAAAGCTCTGGGATATTTGTTTTAGGGTCTCACCATCTTCACCCAGCCCCCATTATAGGGGGAAGGAAAGGATCATCTTGCAGGGCAGACCTTGGGGCAAAATAACCTTCTGCTGTGGACAGAAAGATGATTGAATTTCCTGTTTGTTGCCTTTCGTCATATCAAGGCAAAGCTAAAAGGAACATTACAAAGATTTATGGATTCTTTCAAATACCTCTACACCAGGCTGCTGCTGCAGAAGTCTCCCAACACCAGGGCTAGGATCTCAACTGCAACCCCACCAGTTAGGGGGTTTACCTGTTTATTTTGGTGGGGTTTATTTGGTTTTTTTTTTTAGTCCTTTCCATATTTAACTATATATTCTGTATCATTATGGTTAGCTCTTTCACACTCCATTTTATTTCTAGTGGTAGGTACTTAGTCATCTAACATAAAAGAGAAATTATCTTTCAATGTGAAGGAGAAAGAATATTTTATTTTTGGTTGGCTTTTTTTTTTGTTGTTGTTGTTGTTGTTAATGATTGCAGATGATTTAAAACCTAGATTAAATTGCTATCTAGTGCAACAGAAAAACAGTTGATGTAAAACTACATCTGTTAATTATTTCTGTGAATAAATGAATGACTCAATACTTCAAAGTCCTGCGAGTAAATTTCCTTCAGTCCAGTTCTTACTGGCAAGAACTAAGGAGAAATAAACTGTTGCTGCTTTGGAAAATGAGATCACAGGGAAAGTCATTAGATGGACAGAAATCCTGAATACTGCAATTAGATGCAGGATATTGGAGGACTGTGTCTCTGCAGGATCCTGTTACTTTGAAATAGAGTTTCAATTGGCTGCCACAGGATACGAGAGAAGTGTGGAGGGTCTGCCTCCATCAGAGGCGCTGATAAACAGGACATGTTAGAATCACTATAATATGTGAAATTTTGTATCCAGTTTAAGCCAAATAAACAGGCTGCCTTTGAATTTCTGCCATAAAGAAGTGTTGGGAAACTGTTAATGAATAGGAAAAATGAAGATGCACCCTAATTTGCTGCTCTGCTGTAAGAAGTTTTTCTTCACATTTTGCATATTAATTTTTTACCTTTGTAAATTAAATTGTCCTTTTCTAGAATAAAAACAAAACAAACCCACAGCCAGCCCTTTATACTTTTTCTGCTCTCTATATACCACATACTTTGAATATTATCACCTAGGAAAGCCTGGGGAAGGGCCTGTTCTTTCCCAGAGTGAACTTAATCTTACATCCTACCTAGAGTTATGAGTCCGAGGACCACAAGAAAATTTCCACACACTGTTGATATTGAAATCTGAAATTTGAATGGCAGCTTTGAATCATGGAGTATCTCAAGGTGGAAGGGATCCACAAGGATCATCCAAGTCTCTGGTCCCTGCAGGACTACCTAAAGCTAAACTACTAAACCCAATTCACTGGAGAACATATTCCAGTGACTGACAACTCTCTGGGTGAAAATCCTTTCCCTAATACTCAAAACCTCATTCCATTTTCTTGTGTCCTATCACTGGTACTACAGGAATAGGATGTGGTCCAGGCAGTGGAAATAATTAACAGACATTTTTAAAATATTTTTTTTAAGATCTCCTCCTTGCCCATGGTGTAGCCACAGAACTCATTTCAATGTTAGGGAGAGCCTCTGAGTTTCTCAAGGGTGAAAATCTCCCTTCCCCTCCTTAATTTCGCACATTGCAAAGATAAAGATTGATTTTACTTTCACATTTTAAGGAGGCAAAACTGAGGCAAGGATTGTTAAGTGTTTATTGGCTTTGAGATAATCAATAGCTTGAGCTGCATAAGGTATCTTTGCCAGAAAAAAAAAGAAAAAGAGAAAGAAGGGCTTTTAATCCTGTCTTTTAGGCAAATGCAGATAGAGCCAGGGTCATCTGGTGAGCAAAAGTTTTGATGTCTGTCAGCAGCCCTGGTGCAGCAGTGCCTGTGCTGAGGTGCCTTCTTCAAGGGAGATGCTGTAGCAGGCACAGCACAGCATTAATATATTCTGAAAATGGGAGTTACAGAGAGCCTACATACAGGACTGCTCACAACAAGGCCATCCTGGCATAAAAAGGAAACATGTACAGGAAAGGAAAAGAAAAATCTCTCTATAATTTGATTACATTAATCATAGGACTGTTTTTTATTTTTTCCTTCTGCAGTTCCTACTCCATGCACAATCTATCTTCTGCTTTCTGCAAGTGAGATGGCAGAAGTTAATAAGAAAAAATTCACCCTAAAACCCAAGGCCTCACAACAATACATAAACTCAGCAAGAAAAAATACTGAGAGAGAAAAAATCTTGTAGGGTTGTTTTTTTGTTTGTTTTTTTTTTGTTTGTTTTTTTTTTGTTTGTTTTCTTTAACAAAGATTCGCTACCTGAAAAATGGAATTAATCTTTCCCTAATTGTTTTGTTTTGACATTCATAGCAGCTCTTTTTTAACTGAAACCCAGCATGTGCATGTCCTCTATGGAACAAGAGGTTGCTTTGCAGGCATCTTCTTCTTAGAAAAATGATGCCATCTACATAAAAAGGCAAAAATTGTGCACTCTTCCATTTCCCAGACTATTGGAAGGAGATCACAAACACATTAATTGCTGGCTAAGAGAATAAAATATTGTTTTTAATTTAAAAGGGAATTATTCTGGACTTTCACAAATCAGCTTCATAAAGAGGTTTAAATTAAAGTAAAATGAGCTTTCAAACAGCATTTTGTTGAGAAAGAGGCTGATGTTGAGTTTGAAGAGATTAATATCAGATAATTTTAGGTCCACAGGCTAATTATGAAGTTCAGATTAATTATAAAATCCCAAAACAAAGAGGCTTTTTTATTTCAAAGTCTTGTTGCCTAAATTGTCTGATTCAGGTTTTATAAATAAGCTCACCTTGTTAATTCTAGGAAATGACAAGAGTTTTGTCTGCTGCACTGGCAGAAACAAAGGGATCAGTCAGTACTTGTGACTGGTAATATCCCAGAACCCAGGCCTGAAGGGAGCAAAAGGAAAAGAATGAAAAGGAGATCCTGGTCCTTCAGAATCTCATGCACAAAGCAAGAAGGATGCCCTGCTGCTCAGGGAAAACACAAACCTGCATAAGGAAGGCTCCCCCTGAAATCCTGGCCTAGGGAACTTTACTACTGCTTCTGAACTAAAGGTTACATGTGACTAAAAGGTAATTTCTTCACAGAGGCTGATTTTCCCACTAAAATAATGTAGAAGATAGAGTATAAGTAAAATAAATGCTATTAAATACATACTTAAAATTAAGACATTCTGATTTATTGTAAAACAATTAAATTCCATAGTTCTGCTCACAGGTTTTGAAAGCTTGCTTTATACTAGTTACTACAGAGAGTTTCTGGAAGTCTTATTCATTTAAGACAAACAAGAAACTTCCCTAAATCACAAGAAAGGGGTAAAATGCATTTTTGTCCTTCAAAAGATAACTAGGAGAAGCTGGCCAGCATATTGGGTCAGTCCAGTACTGTAGATGACTATATAGTACTTTTAGTGCCCAAGGGAATAACCAAGGCAGGAGACCTTGAGAGCAAAATGTTTCTACCTAATTTAGATTCCAGAGCAGAGACCTAAAGCCACTTATCAGCAATCAGGTGAGTTTCTGTTTCTTCAGAAGAATACAACCCTCTCCCCCACTATTTTCCAATTACAGATCATACACCATGGTTCTTTTTCCCAAGATTATTATTTACTTAACCACAAGCTGTTATACTCCCTCCCTTCCTCCATCCATCACAGGCATTAATTTTAATTACCTCTTTGAGAATTAATTTTTTGTGCCCCTGCTTAGTCATTTTCAGTGATAAAAGAATACAAACAATAACCATTTCCCTCTGTGACAGTACACTTCAGGAGTTGTTAATGGAAGCAATCAGGTAGACCTTGTGCAGTTCAGTCCCTTCTTGAAATAGAAGTTTTCTTCTTTATTTTCCCCTGATTGCTGTCATTGGACATATTCAAAAAACTGTAGAAGTTTTTTCCCCCCATCTAAACTCCTGATAAAATACTGAGATTTAAAAAGGTATTTTCCATAAAAGAGGCATTAAAGAAGTCTGGGGGTGCTTTGGTGCTTTTGCTGGGGGTGCTTCTGTCATTGGGCATTACTGTGGTTCCAGCTTTATTTTTCTTGAAACTGGTGTGTTCCCCCTTCCATCCAGGGATACCCCTTGTACCTTGGCTTTGTCTTGGAAGCCCAAACTCCTAATGGAAGAGTCAGTCTAATCAAGAAATCCAGAGCTAAAAAGGAGGAAAGAAATATTCCATAACTTACCTACACAGCTCCTGAATCCTACAATGGGCTACTTCACAAGTAAGACTCAGAGTGTCAGCAGGTCTATTTTACAGAAGAAAACTAGGAAAATCTCATCTTGTTTAACAAGTAATTCTTTTTTAAGGTACTCCTGTTCCTGTCTTAAAATTCCTTCTCAAGGTACCAGCAAAATTTGGGGCTGCCAATAGGGGCCACGATTCAATATAATTATCTGGTCTTATTCCCAAACCAGCCACAACAGCTTAAAGATCTGAGCACAGTGATCTGTGCAAGGATGGGAGGAACAAACCCAAACATTCATGTGGTATTTTAAAAAGGAACTAGAACATAAAAACAAAGGATTTAAACCAGAAATAAGTTGGAATATTGAACGTAATTAAGATGTACTGTACTGAACAAGTGAGCCCACTAGAGGGTGTGGTTTGCTGCAATTGAAGCAGGGCACCACATCTGAGAGTGGTAACGCTGTACTGCCTTGTGAAGAAACTGTCGATATTCAGAACTGTACTTCCAAATTTATTTAGCCACTGAAATACTGTGACTTTTTCAGTTTATGAATATTTTTTAAAATAACTGCAGGAGTAAGAAGGACAAATATATTAGTCACAAAATCCAGTGTTACATTTGGTACTTGCATCTTCTTGTGGCCCCTGTTGTGAAACATGCACACCAGCCTCTGCCCCTAATCACACATCGGGGTGACAAAAACCCAAACCAACAGGAACATGCTGAGAGATCATTATTTCTCCAAATAAAAGTAGCATGACCATATACAGCCATCTTCACTCAGCCTACATTAAAATTCTCTCCTGGACCACAAATTTGACTTGTACAAATGTGTACTTTTAGATGGAACAGTAAGTGCAATTAGCAACTAACAGATTCCTTTAGATTCTAGGAATTCAGTACTAGTGAGGAAAACACTGAATAGATTTGATTTAGCATTCATTAATCTGATGTCAGAAATAGAGGGAAATGCAGGGAAAATATTTCATGAGCTGCACTTCAGCTTCAGAAGGTGTCATGCTCAGCTGAGCAGCTCGCCCACCTCCTCCTCTCCAAGGCCATAGCTCTCCTTTGGAGCACATCTGAGGGGAAACCATTTCCCAGACTAAGCCTACAAATTGCTTTCAAGCTGTCTGTTCTCCCTCTGGAGTCATTAATTGCTAATTAATACTTGGTCCATTTATCATCTTCTCTGTTCTTTCCCCAGAAAATCTGTTTCTTCCAAAAGGCTGTGTCCTAGCACAGGATGGCAAACCCTGCCCCTCAGCCATGCTCCTCTCCAGGACACGCAACCTCAGTGGCTTTAGATGGTCTCAAAATCAGTACTGTAGAAATACTGTAGAAAGTGCAGTAGTTTTGGATCTGCACACAGAAAACACGCAGCTCACTGTGAGGAGCAGCCAGACTCTTTCCAGCATTGCTGCTCCAAATTTCAGATGAAACACACAAAGACATCTTTTAAATACTTTAATATAGAAAAGAGGGGAATAACCATCAGTATTCTTTTACAAGTGTAAAAAATAAAATTTTAAATAGAACAGTTGACAGGATCTTTTTTCTCTGGTGTCACAGCAGGGTTATCAGAGAGTAGTTGAAATGCTGATACTGTAAAAAAGCCTCTGAAATATAAATAGGGGAAATCCTCCCTGCCTTAAGGTAAGGTCATGGTTTAACCCCTGTAGGCAGCTCAGCCTCACGCAGCCACTCCCTTCCTTCCTCCCTGCAGTGGGATGGGGAAGAAAACAAGAAGGGTAAAGTGAGAAAAATCATGGGCTGAGATAAAGACAGTTTAACAAGTAAAGCAAAAGCCTTGTGCATAAGCAGAGAAAAACAAGGAATTCACTCCCCTTGAAGGGAAGATGCAGGTCCTCAGCATTCCCAGGAAACCTGGGCTCCATCTTTCATAATGGTGACTTGGGAAATGCCAAACACCATCACTCCAAGTGTCCCCCCACTTCACTCCTTATTGCCCAGGGGTTTTTTATTGTTGACTATGATACCATAAGGTCTGGGATATCCCTTGGTTCACTTGGGGTCAGCTCTCCTGGCTGTGCCCCCTCCCAGCTCCTTGTTCACCTCCAGCCTCCTCCCCAGTGTATGGGGACAGGAGCAGAACGGGCCTTGGCTCAGATGTAACAGAAACATCCCTTTATTATTACAGTGGTTTTCAGCACAAATCCAAAACCTATCCCCATACCAGCATTTCTAGCCTGAAATTCTGCAGCAGTAGATTTTAAAGGAAACCAGCAGTACTGTCTGTCTGTTACCAGACAGACACCCTTTATATCACCATTACTTTGTCGCTTCTCCTTCTTTCTGTGCCCTGCCTCTTCCTCAACTGTGCAGGTTGAAGAGTAAAATGGTGTTCCTTAAAGGCAGAACAGAAAGCTTTTGTCTGCTCCATTATGCTGTGCTGTATTTTAATTCGGGCTTTTGAGGAAGTACATCTCTGAAAGCAGTGTGGGAAAGGCTTTGGAGCCAATGGCACTGGAGTTGTACTGACAGGGCTGCCAGCAAGGATATCTGTGAATTGATGGCTTCACTCTGGGTGCCCCTAGAAGTTAACTAATATTTATTTGGGTGGAGCAAATGAGATACAGCTGTATACAATGCTGACATGCTAGGAAAGAGAATTATTGGGCAATCCAGTTATTAATCATATTCAACTGAACCACTTCCATAATGAGTCTGGAAAGTGCTCCCCAGTCTATCATATTGCTAGACTGGTTCAAGCTGACTCCAATTATTTCAAGAAATATTTAATATTTTGAATAAATATTTTCTTAAAAACGTCTAGATTATAAAGCAGAAATTCCTTCAAAGTTTGAACTCTGTGACTGAGCACAGGCTGTTCTCTTCAAATAGTTATTGGAGACCTAGACAAGACTCACTAACAGAAGCAGATGTCAGCTTGCAGCTATTAGCAACAAGGGCAGTTTTAAGATGAACATATGTTTGCATATTAAAGATGTAACAGCACACTTTTTATTGGCCGTAAGGTTCTGCTTTTGCAAATACCACTGACAGAAGAAACATTTACTGACCCAGTAAGAATCCTGTGAACAATATTCCATCTGCCAGTAGAATGACATCCAAATTGAGGGAAAATTTATATATGGCCATTAAGGCAAAATTGGCTACAACCAAAGGTTAATGAAATAACAAAATCACTTCATTTTGCAGCTTCTCCTTAGAGTTCACAAGGTTTTCAGAAGGAATAGAGAATGAAACCTACATGTCCCTCTCTGTATCTTTCACTGTAAATTTCAGTTTTGAAAGACTGAACTTACTTACACTGATGAGGGAGGTTCTATTAGACACTGTTAGAGAGAACTTTAAGCTTTAGTACCAAGTTTATATCCTTTTTGACTTTCTATCCTCTTTTTAAAAGTATAATGACGTGAAAAAAATGTCAGTTGGACACCTATTTGATTTAGGTTAGTCTGTGCTGAATATTTAGCAGTAATCTGAATAGTGACAGCAGAGAATTTCATTATTGATGTGACAGCCATGGCCAGAGAGTGAGCCAGGGTCATATCATCTTAAGACCTCTGCCAACAAAAAGTAAGATAAAAGTGTCTTTGGCCAGAGAGTTTATTGGCTAAATTTGGACTATAACATGGAACATTTTTGGGTATTTAAAAAAAAGAAACAGTCTTACTGGTTGCAATGGGTCTTCTCTGTTTTACCTGGTAACACCAGGAGCCTGATATTACCCCTAATAACTTCATGCTCTGTAAAGAGTGGATGAGCCTTCCTTTCACAGCACTCAATTCCAGCTGGTGAGACAGCTTAGCTGTCCTTTTCCTGTGGCTAGGCTGATGCTTACAGGGGCACCACCAGGCTGTCATGCCATCTTGCTGCCCCTGTTTTTGAACAGAAAGTGTGTAGGTGCCGTTCAAGCATGCTCGTGTGACCCAAGACAGTCACATCTACGCTGAGCACTTCAGCAAGGGACCAGCACCTCCCCTGACCCCCAGGAGGGGTGTAAGGACCCCCGTGGCAGTCACTGAGAAATGATTGAGCATATTTGGATAAAGTGGTGCTTCCCCTCTCCCGGGCAATGGCACAGTATGTGCAGCTGACAGGCTGTGCTGGCCCGGGGGACACAGCAGACAAGTGATGGATGAGGACAGCAGGCAGACAGATATCGAGCATGGGCAGGAACAACCTGAATCCAGTATCAGCACCATGGAGTTCAAGAAAATCATGCTTCTCTGGAAGACCCATCAAATTAAGAAAGGGCTGGAGTTTGAAAATTGCATCATTTCTTGGAGGGTAAAAAGCAGGAAAAGAACAAACAACTTTTCTCAATGTCAGTCAAAGTTCCCCAGGATGTTATTTTCTGATGATCTAAATATGTATCAGATGAAACATGTATTTTGGGAAAAATCATCAATGACAACCTATGGCTATATCAGAACTGAACCTATCAAGTTACTACTGTACTACATTATTTCAGTTTTGGAATGATTGTCCCACAGGACACAAGATCACAGAGGAAATACATGCAGTGCACAGTCAGCACTCAGCAGATTCCAGCAGCACCCACTGTCGTTGTTACTGCCCACTAATTACACAGATAAAGTGTTCTTTGGCATGCTTCTCTTTTTCTAATCGAAAATTTAAAAAGTTAAGTGGTAAATAGCAATATCTACGTCACAAAGCAAACCCCAAAGAGTATTGCTTCCCATTAGGACTAAATTTCTGAATCCTTTCTCTTCCACTAATAAAAGATACTACAGCTCACTACATCCAGTGCTAAACTCCATGATTTAAGGTGTATTAAAGTCAGCTGTATTTTCACTTGCACTCCTTTAAGTATTAAAAAAAAAGAAAAAAATATACCAAAGCATTTTATTTCCATGGTACCAGAACTTTACAAGTCTGTATGCTACAACCTCTTGCTAGAAACTCTTTTCCTTCAGTGCCTACAGAATTCTGATGTGGTCAAGGAAATACTGATTCAAAGCAACCTGCTGAAAATGAGCCACTCACTGATGTCTCCTGCAAATCTGATTTGACTTAGGTTTGTATGCCAAAATAGAAATTTCTGGCAAGACCCCTGTGAAATAGTTCTATTGTCATCCACTTGAAACTATAGATAGTTACATTTAATAGTTTTATATAAAAATAGAGAATGAACAGAGTTGTTTTCCTATGAGTACACATATTATAAGCATTTAACTATTCTCCCACTTTGCTCAGTCTACAAATTGATTTAAAAAATTTTAAAAGCAGCTTGAACAAAAGATTAAATCCCAAAAAAATAATCTGAGAAAGGCCAATTTTTTTTTTCCAATTCTGGTCAAGATTGAAAAGTACATCCATATTTGGTATGTTATTAAAGACAGTATTCTACTGCAGGAAAATAGGGATTCCAAAGAGGACTGTTGCACCCTGGGGAACTGACACTGTTTAATGATTGGGAGACTTCAGTGATACTGCATTTAGCCCATCTCATGGTACTAACCTCTACTGTATCCTCAGGTAGAGGTACATCTTCACCTTCATTTTTTTAAAGGATTGGCATTCCTGTACCTCAAACTTCAAATACCATTTTCAGAAAACTCCTCCTCAGAAAACTCTTAGGATTTTCAAATTTAAACAAATAAAGCATAAAAGTTTTTTTTTCATTATCCACCAAAAAACAGTTGAACAGTTTTAGTGATTTGTGACAGATGCCTTTCTATTTTTAATTGGGTCCTAGTACTCTGAAGAAGCAGAGTTTCAACGAGCTGTAAGAACCACAATGACAGATGAATATAAATTAACAGCCCACCGTATTTGACCAATTTTCACTACTGGAGGTACAGCCAATAAGGCAGGGTATTTAACATATCACACTTTCTCATATCAGGAGTTCACCAGCAGACTGACCACCCTAAAAAACTTGTAACTCCCCTTCAGTTGAAGCCTCTGCATCCTCATCTGCCCTGGCCCCAGAAGCTCAACAGCTCAAAGTCTGCTCCAGAACAGCAACTGTGCAACCTCAGAGCAGATCAGCTGAGTGAAATTGTGAGAAAGAGCAATAAGAAGCCTCATCTGGGGATCCCAAGGCACAAACCGCTCTCTAACACCTCAAGAGCTGCCCTTCTCCCCAGCAATGACATAAATATGCTTAATTGTAGGCAGCTACCTCTCTTTAGATGCTTGCCCTGAAATCAGGAGGACACCATCAGCATTTTTGGGTCTGCAGCTGCATCCCAGTTCACTGATGGCACTTTTCTGCCTTCCTTGCTGCTGCCCTTAGCTTCCTCTGCATCTCCCTTTGCAGAGAATCTTTTGCTTCTCCTTGACACCTTGTCCATGAAGAAAACATAAATGATTCCTCATTTCCCTTCCCAACAAAATCCTCATTTCATTAGCAAGAGTTCATTAAAAACTGAAAGAAAATCTTCTCCTTTTTTCTTGCTCAAAATATCCCACGACATTCCACTGACAACCCCCAAAACAGGGCAATTGCTGGATTGCTATTTTCAAACTGAACATGAAAATGCAGAAAAATTTCTGTCGCACACAGAAAACTATGATCACAGAACAAATACATTTGATGTGATGGGAAATTATCCCAGACTTCATCTCAGGGTCTGGAGATTGCCTGTTTGCACAGCCTCCAGAAGGAGGGACCGCTCTCCACTGTTGTGCAGCCCCTCCATGGGGCTGGCAACAGCTTCACCCATTTCAGTGCATCCCTCACCGGTTCTCAGACTCTTCTGAGCAGAGATGCACCAACAGGACAGGGGGAAGGGGTTACCAGAGGTTGCAAGTGAAGGGACATCTCTTTTAATACCAAGCAAAAGATATTTTTGTAAAATTCCCTATAAATGTACTTGAGGTAATGTTTTTGTCCCCAGATTTCAGCCACAGATTTCCTGTCAGCTTGGATAGAAAGAATTTCCGCCACAATAAAATCTATTACAGTTCGTTCAGAAGAGATGCTTCAGTAGAATTACTTTTTCAAACTATATCATGAGGTCTACACTCAGTTACATTTATCATCTTCCTGACATTATTTCTCTGAGCAGAGCCCCTCAAATGTAAATTGAGAACATTTTTAAAATATGATTCTCTGTTAAGGAGTTGCAGAATTTTAAGGAAAATTTGAGTGTAATAACAGTTATTTGAACCTCAATATATTTTGCAGAATATTTTCATTCACAATTCAGCATTCATATCTTGTTTCCAGTATTGATGACTTTAATTGGTGAAGTTTGTTTTTTTTTTTAATTTATCATAGCTTCAGGTGCCTGAAGTAGCTCAGTGTTGTGATACAATTGCTGAGCACAGCATGGAGCAGCTAATGAAGACAGAGATACAATTTGCCTTGTGTGCTGAACACTTCCACTATATATACATGCTCATTTTAATCTAGGATATGATTTCCACTGAGTTTTTAAGGAGCTCTGCATATTCCTGATTTTTGCTGACAAGATGTATATATATATGAATATATATATCCATCTGCTCTCGGGCTCTGGCTCCTTAGCAAAGTTCTCAAAGGCCATGATTCACTTTCTCACATGAAAATGTCACAGACATAAGAACTAAGGGTTTGTCAGGTGACAGCCAGTGGATTAATGAAAAATCTGCACGGGATGCTCCTCAGATATCAAAACGTGGATGATAGGGAGATAAAGAACCTGGATCTTCCCAAGCAGGGTCACTGCATTTAGGAACACATCCAAGTCTCAGAATGGTGATTATGATTTTCTTTACACCCAGGTGTTGGCCTGGGACTCCAGAAGTACACCCCATTTCCTTTTAAAGAATGAAAATTACTGAACTGCATACAATTTTGATGAAATATGAACTTCATTAAAGTTCTGCATATGACGTCAATTAAAGCGAGCTACTTTGTAGCTAAAACTCTAAAAGCAGTGAATATGATCACAGTGTTGGAAAGAAGAATACATTAGATTAGTTTGGATTTTTTGGGGTTTTAAGTATTCCATTCTCCAAAATGTTGGACAGTGTTGTTCCACTCAGTCAGAAAAACAAGTAGAAGACTATCAAGTGCACAGACTGTTTTGTTAGGAATATTTCAAAAGCAAGTTACTCAGTATCAGTCACTCCAAATCCATCTAGAAACAAGACCTCGTAAAAAATTCTAACTATGAGTAATTAAATAACTCTATGACATTGTCAGGAGCTTAGTTACCCAGGTGAAAATATCCAAGACGTAAACAAAGGCAAGTTATGTGTTCCCGTGTGCCTTTTGAGCATAAGACAATTAGAATAAATGACAGGAAAATGCTTGCCTCTTTTATAACTGAGACCATTCTGTTGCTACAATAAATCTGAAACCATTTAGATTATGTGAGACAAAGTCCTGTAAAACTTGGTTCAACAAAAAAAAAATAATTGAAATGTCATACATGAGAATGCTTTACCTTGAAAAAGCAGTCTCCTGAGACCTTATTAAGTCTAGAAAACCCAGGTAACTGCATGAAGTCAGTAAGCACATCCTGTTATATTTTATCACTATCACTCTAAGAGTTACTGCTGAAATTTTATACAAAAGCAAAATCAAGAGATATGGGTCTTTAGGGGCCAAGGAGCGATTAGAAATGTAATTAGTGTGGAAGACTGCCACAGTATTTTGTTCTTTTTCTTGATGGAAAATTTCCTAGGGAAAAAAAGTTCCTAGGATTTCTCTCTCAGTTACATTCTTAAATCATAAAAGACAATAGTTTTTTAACAGTATTTTCTTAAAAAAATATTTCATCTCACTTGGAAATTTATTAGCCTTCCCACTGGTGTCTTTATCATCTGCCCATTTACCATAAATAAAACAATGTACTAAAAATTTGAATAAGTTTTTAAAAAATTGCTAACAATAGACAGCTTTAACAGTGGAATTGTGGCTGGCATCATGTCTTACCCACATTACATTTGTGCAGAATTTTAAGATTTTTTTTATTTTTTTCTTTATATTCACCTGGGGTTTGGTAGTCAAAGGACTAAGGGTGCTCAGAATCTCAAAGAAAGCCATGGAAGCACATTGTATTTTCTTCAGAGAATAGGAGTGAATGGGGCTCAGTGAATGCAAAAGAATATTCATGGTACAATTTTTGTACTCCAGAGCCAGGGCTGATTCTCTCTTCTAAAGCAGTCAGAGCTCTGCCCAGCTTGAGAAATGGCAGCCAGCATTCTTGAATTTCAAAGAACTTTCATTTTTGCTCTATATCAGGACCTTAGACCTTGTGGCTACATTGGGTCTAATCTAAGACTTGCTGTGTCTCAGGGCAAGGACAGTCTCTCCAGATTTAGGTTCTGACGTCCCTCCAACCATCAACATTTATTTTTCCCCCACAGAAGACTGTTTATGCACTGAATAGAACAAAAAACATAAACAAAGAAATCCAAGCTCCTGAAAGCAATCATCCCACTTCTCTCAGATAACTGTATACATCCCAGCACAAGCAGCTGTCACACTTTCTTTTGTAAGTGCATCTCTAGTTGTTTAAATATTTTTGGAAATCTGCCCTTAATTACTATTCCATTTTTGTTTTCCAAAGATATTTCTTCTCAACTTTTCTATTTCTTGCATCAAATTAAATTTTCTCAGGAGAAAAAGGAAAAAAAAACACTCTGTATTTCCTCCTGAAGGACCTTTTTTGGATACCAAATAAAAAGAGAATAATAAATAAGCAAGCAACTTCCTTTCAGATCACAGCTAAGTTTATTAAAATAAACAGTTGGACCCTAGAACTGTGCATGTCTCCCTTGTTGTACAGCTCCCTCTGCATACCTGATTTCAGAGCTGACATTTCAGAGGAGGAACTGATTTTCATCTTTGCCTGTGGTTACTGTTGGGTCAATTGTCCTATCTGTAACATATCCTAAAATATCCTAATCTGTCCTATCTGTAGAACAGTCTGAAGAGACAAACAACACATTTTTGGGACTGCTAAAAATAGCCTTTCCCCCCTACCATGTGTTACCAATTTACCTGAAACAATGTCTACCAAAAAAATAAAGGCTGAACGGCCAGAAATATTTTGCTCACAAACACTCAAACATGCTTGATGTTTTTCTAAGCAAACCCAAAACCTACATGGGAGTGGGAACTCCTGCCAGAATATAATACACTGAGACTATTAAAATAAGACATCTGGGGGTTTTTATTAGCAAAATTATTCTTATCTCAAAGATTCACCTTCAGAAGAGAGAGGAGTATTTTTAGGTCTAATTCCCAGTCAGTGGCTGTCACTCTCTTTAATTGTGTTGAGAAGACACTCAGTTTATTCTTCCACTTTTCTGTCTCGCTCCTTGCAAAGTGCTGACAAGATGTGCGGGAAGCAGCACCAAGAAAAGGAAGGGAAAAAAGCCTACCTCAAAAACGCACCACAAAAAGCCAAACTCACAAAAACCCCCCAAGGCAGAAAACATTTTGGCCTAGACTTAAAGTCTTGGGGGCAATGGAAGAGGTCTGTCTTGGTGAAACTCCCTGTGAGATCTTAAGCGAAAAAAAGCAGTTAAGTAGAGTTTCATACCAAGATCTAATTCAAGCAGAATCTCTTCAGCTGGAAGGGAAATAATTCTGCTTGCAAAGAGCAGCCACATAAAACCTCCAGTTCACCCATTAAAGGTGCTGTCCCAGAAAGAGTGGCTCTGCAGCAGTCAGGACTCATCTTTGCCCCAAACTGATACCTATTAGGCAGAGCAGAGTTTGTTTTCTATTCTCCTGCCAGAGCCTCAGGGAATGGAAAAGGTTCTTTCCAAGTGTATTACTACTAGTTTCAGGAGAGAAATAAAAGAAAGGATAAATCTGACATCATCATCGGTTATGATGGGGATCGTGCCATTCTCGTCTGCAGCACTTGAGTCACGGCCCATCACATGCTTTCCACCTCCTGAAGAAGCAGGAGATGATTCTCTTGACAAAGTACTGTGTCATTGCTCTCCACTACTTATGTCTTGAGATGAAAGTGATCAGTCAGGGTAACGGACCATAACCAGAAGGTGAGAAGTTCTAAACACGGAAAACAGATTGACAGGCTAATATCCTTAACCTCTATCAAACAGAAGGATATGAAACGCTTCTCACTTTGGTTTTCCTTGCCCTAATTTTTTAAAAAACCTCCTGCAAAATAATCAGCATCAACATGACCACAGCAGCAAGTCTTTGTGGGGAAACAAAGACAAGGAGATCCCAGACTTTTGCAATCTCCTTGTTAGTTACCAGCACTAATTGTTGCAATTTTTAATCTCCACAAGTGCAATGATAAATATGCGGATATTGCATTTATAGCTGAGTACTCTTCCCTATAAAGCAGATGCCCTGTGCCTGATGTAGCTGATACTGTCCCCTCTGTGCCTCAGCTGCTCCTTCATCCCTCTGGGATCCACTGTGACTAAAACAGGCTCCGTTTTGATCGCATAAACATCATTCAGATTGAAAAGCAATCAAAGAATTGCAACCCATAATCTGTTGCAGAGCGACTCCTGGCGTGGAAGAGAGTCTGCTTTAGTATCTAGATGAACTCTGCACTCCTACCTAACAGCAATATTTTATGCTCAAGTAGTGTGCCTGTATAAAACACATGATGAGGACCATGGAAAGGCAGCACAGCAATATTAGGGGGAAAAAAATGAACAAGCATAATGAAAAGTCTTAAAACTCGCTCTCATAACAAAAAAAAAAAAAAAAAATTGTCTATTTTGGGAAAAGGACCGTAATATTTAAAAATTCAAGATAACAAACAAACATCTTAAAAAAAATTTTTTTAAAAGTTCTTATTAAACCTGCAGCATTTACCAGCAGCTGCCACAATATGGCATCCTATGATAACAGAGTATTTGACTGTGTATTCAAAAGAAATTAACGTTTAAAAGACATGAAACTCTTATTATAATCTACTGGAACATATGTGGATACATTCTGACTTTTTAATAGCAACAATCCTAAGATGGTAGATTTTTCCTCTGTCAGAAGGCTGGTTAAATTGTCTTTTAATTAAGAAAATTTAATCTACGACATTTGAAGTTTTCTATCAAACATTTCAAAGTCCTCAAAAAAAAAAAAATTCCAGGGTATTGACAATGATAAAGTTCCTAGTTAAAAAGAAATGGAAATATACTGTCCATGTAAAGTTCATTTGGCTGTACTGAGTTATTCCAATCTTTTAGTTGTATGTTATGCATGCTACTGTCTGCAGTTTTATTCTAAGATAATGCAGAATATTTTTGTCCATTTGGTTAAAAGAGAGCTTATTTTATAATCCAAGCAAAAATATTACTGCAATTCTGCATACAGAAGTCACTAAATTTAGATTAGATGCTTTATGGTGGGTGTTGAATGGTGCTACGATAAAATGAAAATTTTCTAAAATTATGCAGCATAGCTCGATTAAACCATAAAGTCTTTATCATGATTAATGGTTGTTTATTACATACTCAAGGAATGAAAAATAATTTCTCTCACATAATGGTTTACCACCTTGTCTGTTCAGGAGACTCAGTTTTGCTGTGACCTTCCAGTAAATGCAAGTGAGTCACAGGTTCATTAGCCACGTTCCTTGTATGACCTAGAAAAATACAATGGAAGTCCAATTTTCAATTCCATCACTGGTTTGTTACAAAATATTTTTCAATTTCTGGTCTAAATGCAATAATGGAATGAATATATATTGGAACAGGGGACTGAGCAGCAAGAAGCACCCAGTTCAGTCTTCTGGCTTTTTAATCAGGTACCAGCTCATCAGCTGTTCCAGACCATTCCTTTTGCAGCACATTCTTCTTCTCAAAGAGATATAGGTATGTACACTCCATTTTTAACGGAATGGTCTTTACTGCAAGCCAGCTGACAGAGTGTTCTTTCTCTGATGCTTTCAGAGGAGCTGGAATGCGTAGAATACCCTCACACCTCAACACAGCGTGTCTGAAAAAGCCACAACCTAAGCCTTTTGTTACAGGTGAAGGTTTGAATGCTGGATAATTTCTTCAGGTGGGGGGTATTGTTATCTCAGGTGCTGTAGATTGTTTTCACAAACCTACGAATTTGTTATCTCAGCAGGAAGGAAACTAGTTTTTGTAAAATGGCTCCTCCCAGCCATCACACCGAATGCAGTGTGGCTTTGGACAAGGAGGGCTGACTAGGCTGTGGGAGGAGCACAGCCAGACCTGCCACCAAGAGTCTGGAAATGTGATGTGACACACTGTACACATGCTGGAAATTTCCACTATGGCAAGCTGGTTAGCCTGCAAAATAAAAACTTCTTTCCCTGTGGCCTGCTTGACATCACATCATCAATAGCTATTAAATTGCTTTTTGGTTTATTCAGTGCTCTCAGCAGGCATAAAGCAGGAAAAAGATTCTTTGCCAAATTAGATACAGTGATCCTTCTTCCAGTGTGTGAATGGCTCTCTGAAACTTGCTCTCTGATGAAATCCAAGGTCACCAAAAATTACCCCAGCTAGCTTTGAACATAAACTTGTGTTCAAAACAGTGCATCCATCCTGATGAGATGCTCTGCCCACACCAATAAAATCCATGCTCCAATAAAATCCAGTACGTTCCACACAGTAGTCCTGATTTACACCCTAGCCTTCAGGGGATGGCAATTTCCTCAGGGATCCTGATTTCAGGTCATTGCTTTGATAAGCCAGAGGAAAAAAACATACGCCAAACACCTGACCTTCAATGAAGTTTTACTGTATGAAAAAATCCTTTTTCAAAGGCACAGAAAAATACCCAATAACCCCACTGAGCACTGAGGAAAGTTAACTTAATTATCTACACCATAGCTGCTACATTATTTTGGGGTTCTTATTTCAGGTGGGGCAACCAGAGCCACAAAGATGGAACATCCTGGCAGCAGAGCTTACACTGACCATCAGGACCACTGCTTCAGTGTCTTGATCTATTTGGATTAGTAAATCTCATGCAAGCAAAAATGTCTCTCTGTTTTCCATATGGTCAATAAGGCCTCTTGATTCAGGGTATATCCACTGACACCTTTTTTAAATATACAGGTGTCACGATCCACTAAGACAGAGCGGTTGGCGTGGTGGTTCGTTACGCGAAACTCAGAGTGCAAAAGAAACAAGGAAAAGTATTTTGTTGCAATCAACTCAATGCAATTTTTTGTGTATCAACACAGTGTATTCGCAATAGAAAGGGAGAAATATAGGAAACAAAGGATAGCGAGAAAAAGAAGGGGGGGAGGTACAGCTAAGACAGGCGACGAGTCTTCCGTAGATCTGTCTTCTTCCATGGGGAGATCTCAAAGGGGTCTTGCCGAAGAATTCTTTTATAAGTCTTTTTGAAAGCGAGTGGCAGATACCCAACATATAGCAGAAGCGAGGGGCAAATAGCCAACAGGTGAGGGAATTAGGCCCATTGTTGTAAGCCAGCAGCACAGAACCGATACACAGACAGTAACTCCCGCGCCGCTCCCACCGCTGCAAACTGCACACAGGACCAGTTCAGGCATGACGTTCTGGGCAGGGTTCCCACCTAGGCCAGGATGCCTCGCTGCTTGCAGAAGATTGTGAGACATATGAAGGGTCTCCGGACCGTCTCTCACACCACCCCATGGCTCCTGGCAAATGCCCCCCCCCTTTATTACTGTATTCAATATTCCTTAGTCAATGAAGACTGGATTTTTCAAAGACATTAAAATATTTAAAAAATCTAGGAAAGATTTTGAAGAAGCTCTCAAAGGGAGGTGTCATCCCAAATTTGGATAATATTCTGTGCGGTCTTTTATTTTCCTCCTCTTACCTTCTGCTATTCTTTTACTTTCTTTACGTTTAAAAAGTTTGTTACACTAACTTAACAGCTGTATATCCTCTAAATGCATCCCAGAGTCTTTAAATTCAAAAAGGGGGAAAAAAATAGTCAGTCCAAATCATTACCTTAGAAAAAAAACACTCAAAGGTCTAAAAAACAAATAAAAAGCCTCAGAGAACACTTCCCGTCATCAGTTCCTATGGTGGCCACATTCCCATGCTCAGTGAAAACTGCCTTCAAGTCATCTCACTGATTATAAAAAAAAAAAGAAAAGAAAAACTAAAATACTACCAATAATATAGAGATTTAGGCAGCAGGAGATGTCTCTGAATTCAGACACTTTGCCCCAACCACCAGGCCATTTCCTAAGAAAAACCTGATTGTTGGTTTTGGTTTGTTTTTTGAACAGCAATCATCTTGATTTATAAGTCTAAAATTTAGTGCATGCATAAAAATAATAATCATAGTCAGAGAAACAAGAAACTCTGTTCTGTTCACCACCTTATATGAAATGTTTTATAAAAACCACAATAGTGTAACCGCTGGTAATATGATTATACCAGCTCTTTCAAGGCTGAGAAATTCAGAAAAAAACAAAATCAAGCTATTTCTCTCTCAGAAGCAGGGATCTGAAACAATCTAAAATACATTAGGGAGAGTGACATTCTCGGTAAATTGGAAGCAAGACAATTCCTGTAAACCATTTTATATTAAATTTAAATCTATCCAGGATATAGACAACAGACTGCTCTAGCTGGGCTCTTTAGATTGACATCAATTTATACTGTGTATTTGTTTTTTCCTCTTGTTCCTAGAATATGTTATGTGTTTACACTTCCAAGTTGTTTTCTTCCAGCTGGGGAGAGAGAAATAATCCATGATTAGGTATAGAAGAAACATTCTACCTTGGTCAGAATTGCACTTCTAAGAGAGTAGTTCTCTATGTAGCTGTAAACATTCTCTATTTTGCTGACTTCATCTCACAGGAAATAAAAAAAATTTAGCAATCCCGTGAAAATTTTAAGCTAATCTGTTACTTTAAGAGACTTTGTGGGGAAGAAAGGTCATATTTGCCATAGAACAAAGTAGCCTCCCAGTGTTTGTTGTCAGGGAAATTTAAGTACCCAGAAAAAGACGAGTACTTCCTTGTGGCTGAGGTGAAACCAACAAGTTCTAAAGCAGTAAGAGTAATGTATCTCCTCTTTGGGTTAAAGTTAAGTAGTCCCCTGGCAGCATGGAGGGAACACAAATGTACCAGATAACATTTTGTTTCATTTGGGGGACCTGGAGATCAGTACAGCACAGAGACACTGCCTAAATGTTCATTTTGTTGTAGTTTAATCACCTACACCAAGTCAGTAGGTATTTTTGTCAGGATCTGATCACTAATAGGCAAAATGAAGTGTTGACATTTGACAAAATTCTTAGCACAGCCCAAGTGACACAACAGCAAGAGTATCTGCACAGAGACCACTGCTCTGGCACTTTTATTAGGGGGAAATGGGAAGAAGATTAGACAATGACACTTGAACTGCCTTCCTAAATCACTCAAGAGCAAGCAGGATTTTACCTGAATGAGGCTGAATTTTGTAGCTTTTCCTCTGTCAGTCCTGGGAAGTACAATGTGGTCAGCAACATATGTAGAGCACAGGAAATCCCCTATACCATCTCAACCTACCAGTAAATGGGCAAGAAAGGCAAGAACACCACTGGGTTTCCCTGCAGGACTCAGAGTGTTTGGGAGAAGAGCACAGGATGTAGACAAAATGACAAATTCTGCAGAGCCTTTGACCCTCTGTGGTTTTCTCATAGCTGTGATCCTGCTTTTCTGACCCCAAATCTCACTGAGGGGACATCCCAGGTTCACCATCACATAACCCAGCAGCACCTAATTTACAGCCTTTGTAAGTGAGTAAAGCCAGAGATTACTGAACACAGCCATCCAAACAAGACCACTCAAAACCATAAAAAGATTCCTGAGAGAAAAGGAAAGCTTTTCAATTCTATCTAGGAGTCTTTTCTCTCTTGCTTTAGTAAAATTATATCTTCACCAACAAATCCCATTTCTGGTTTTCCAGCCCAGTCACCCAACTTCACTTCATCTAGGAAAGTTGTGGGGGTTTTTTTAATACTCTTGCCCTTTATTGCTGACATTGTTATTATTTTCAGTTGTTCTTTGGTTGCTTTCTGCATTACCACATTTCTTGATGTAGACAACTTAAATATACATAAAAGGGTATATTAATAACCACACTGACATTTTCAGTGATTTAAAAACGAGTTAGAATTGTACCAACTGTGAGCAACAAATGCAGGTTCCATGGCACCATCTTGGGAGACTCACACATAATGTTTTTTCAAAGTCGCTGCCTGTAGAGCTTTTTATTCAGTTCACGTATCGTATGATTTAATGGAGAAGAAAAAGAATTATCAAGAATTGGGCTAGTATTATTTGATCACTTTAATATTAAAATATGACGTGAAAGAAAAGGAAAATTAGGAGACATCTCTGTATGGATATCATTGATTTTCCTCCAGACCACAGGAAGACTTTTTTCAATATTTCTAAAAGAGAACAATACTAAAGTCTTAATCTGGAACAATAATAGAAGAATGCAAAGTCAGCCAGTACAGGATTTCATTATGTCGTAGCTGCTCATTTTGGATCATATTGACCACTAAAAGTAAAGCTGGTTCAACAAAAAATTATGAGCCAAATATTTGCCGATTCAACTGTTCAGACTAAAGGATAAAATTCTGGAAATTATATTTGCTATTTTATAAAAAAACCAAAACAAAACCAACTAAGTTCATCTTGTGAATAAGATTCAGTTCTATGGAATATAAAACAAGATAGAGTTTTGTGGTCAAGGTATAATCCTCTGAAGATGTAATGTAGTACTCATACATCCTTAACTGCATTAGTGTTAGCTTGCACATCTATGGATGCCCATTGCTACTTAATTTTAAAAGGTTTGTAATCTTATTATGAAACTGCATTTTTGACAAGCCACAAAGCAGAATCTGATTTGAGCATTATAATCTAATTAATCCTGGATTTTAGTGTCTCATTTGAAATAATTTATTCAGATTTGAAAAATACACTCCATGTCTAGGATTGCATTATATAAAAAGCAAATAAACTACATAATTGAAAATTAACCACATGGATAATTTGTCATAAAATGGAAGTACTTGGACTTCAGAGACTGGTCCCAAACTGGTTGCGGTTTGGCTCTTTGTTTAGTCACTTGCAGCTTTGCCGAAAGACACAAAATCTGCTGCTTTAATTTTCTTCACTTTAAAAGTGCTCGAAAGGTGGTATGAAAATTTGGGTCCATGGTGCTCAGGACTTAAAACAGGTTTCACGTTTGGTAGGCAAATGCCAATATTAGAGTGCCGTCTGTATTTATGTGAGCCTTTCCTGACTGCTAAAGGAATGAAAAAAAGAAAAGGAAAAGAGAGGTATTGCATGGCTTTTGGAGATCCACAGTACAGAATGCAATCATTCTGATTTCCACTCACAGGTTTTGCATTTTCAGGTATCATCCCAAACCTGGAGGATATCTAGAGCAGCAATGTTTTGGTGTATGGTTCCTGAAAACACTCTCCGTGTTACTCACCTATGTCTGTAGCAGCACATGGCAATTAGGAGATATAATAGGCAATTTTCAAATTATGACCCAGAAAAACTGGAAACTTCCCTATGTTACCTGATTGTTTTGGTACCAGCAGTGTAGAGCAGAGCTTTCTGGTGTTCACCTGATGCTACACCTGAGGAAAGGTGAACAAGTACACGTTGTGGGTGCTTAAAGCTCACGTTAGAGCTGAAAGGAAGTGGTGGAAAAGCAAGACACCAGGCTATGGACAAAGGAAAAATGTAGCTCAGTGTAAGGAGGAATCTGATTCCATGCTGAGACAAAGCGCTTACACTTCATTACCACTGCTGGTAGAGCTTCTAACTGAAAAAAAAAAAAAAAGAAAAAAAAAGAGACAGATCTTCTGCTTCTCTTCCTGCCTTTGTTTACACCAAAACACAAGTGGAAAACAGAGTCTACAACCCCAGTCTCCTTCTTATTCTGGGGGTCCCTGGGCTGGAGGCAGCACAGTAGGTAGGGCCTCATCAGAGCAGAGGAGAGGGAAGAATTCCCACTCAGGACTTGCTGGCACCGGATTCCCAGGAAAGGCTGGGCTGCCAGCACACATGGATGCCTCTTGTCCAGCCCCTCACCCAGCAGCACCCCCAGGTCCTTCTCCTCAGGGCTACTCCCAGTGATTTCCTCCCCCAGACCGTGTTCATGTCCTTCAGTGCATAACCTTGCCACTTAAACACAATCCAAGACCAAGCAAAACACCATTCAGCATATTTCTCTCCCCTGTTCAGCTGAGGAAGGAGAGTGACAGGGTGGTTTGGAGTTCACGTGGTGTTCACCCATGGGCAACCCACCACAGCCCATCCTCTTGCCCATTTTCTTCTCCTTCTTTGATGGATCCATCACCATTCTTACTTCCCTGCCTTCCATGTCTTTCCAATTTGTCAATCAGCACAACCTTTCCTGACACATATTTTGACCTTTGAAATTCATTGGTAAAATAATATTTTTAATTTCAAAATAACTCACTGTAAAATCTTGCTCTATTTATGTGGAAGGAGTTAGGATATTCATATCAGTAGTTTATAAAGTGTTCTGCCAAATTAGTCAGAGACAAATTAGTCATGACACTCTACAGAAAAAGCCTATTTGGTTTCTAGAGAACCATTTATCAGGAGTTGTGTTGTGGTGAACAATACATCAGAATGTGATGCCAGTGGAGCAACTGCAGCAAAAGTTCTATCCTTCGATTTCTTTTTTTTGTGTAGTTCCACACTGCATAAAAATAATTTGGCCCTTAAGAGAACAGTGTATTCATGGAAACATACACACAGAAATCATCATGCCAGATTATCACCCAAAACCAGGACTAAGCAGGTTTTATGCATTATTAGCTTGCTTTCAAGCCCTCAAGTATTCACCATTGTGTCACTCAGCACTAAACCACAGCACTTTCTGGATGTATCAGCTTCTTATAGGGAGCTCTCCCATGCTACCTGTTCTCAGCCCACTGCTGCTGTTTTCCCCTAGAATTCATCTAGTGCCCATGACCTTATAAATTTGTCTCTCCTCCAAGTACAGAGAACAATTCATTGTCTTACTTTATACCTGTAGTATCAGCAGCTTGCTAAATGAAGAAGAATGATTAAAATGTACGTACTGCAGCTGCCTTGAATATCTGTACAACAAAGATAATTCTGTGAATGGCATCATTTTTAAACAACTCTCCCACTGGTTTGGGTGTCTGTGTGTGCTCTGTTCCAAGCATTATTAAAAATTTGATTGCACGCCATTTGAAACCTCTGGGAGAACTATTGTCCAGCAGCGGACACTTCATCACTCATCTAAGGGAAGGCTTCCAAAGCCACTCAATGCAATTGTGCTGCTCAGCTCATAAGGACAACTACCCTTTTCCTTTTAGACCAAATTGTCTTTCTGGAGCTCAATGAAACGCAAAGCAGAAAAAACAGAGATGTGCCTAAGAAAAACGTCTATAAAATGTGCAAGTCTGAGCAATTTATTCCTTTCAAAAAAGATATATTCAGTGAAAGGCCTGAAGGGATGTCCTATGAAGGTAAATTAAATACATTACTTTCCACTACTTTGTTTTTATTCTATGTGGAAAAGTGGCCATCTTATCAGGATGAAAAAATAATGTAAGAGTATGTCTACTAATTTTGAAAGCGAAACTCAGCTCTAATGATTTTTTATTCTCATGAGTTCAAATATCTTTTTCCATCTGCTTTGATCCTGCCTAATCCTGAATGATCTGAGAGAACAGAATAAAACAAGTACTTCTCAGAAGCACTTGCATCTTTGTATACTTAGTTATTTTCTATATGAACTTTGACTTTGCTAAGAGAGAATCAAGTTCTAGTAGGAGAGGAGAAGAACAGAAAAAATGATTAAAAGCACCAGCACAATCCCAATTTGCATCTGGAAAGGCCAAGTTATGAATACGGAGGGCTGTAGGTCCAATGTGTAATTCAAGTCATCAGAGACTGAAGAAGCAGAAAGAGGTTTAGATCATCTTCAAAATTTAACATCTGTGTTTAATTACATTTTATCCAACATGTACTACATAAGCTAGAAGGAATGCCATTGAAAGAAAACTGGAGGAGAAGGAGAAGTCCTGTGGCTGAGATCACTTCTATTAGGATTCACAAAAATCTACAGAAAGTCAGAGTATTTACAGTCTACCTGAAGGCAGATTTTTTGACAGCACTTAACATTGTCCTCTTATAAATCATCACAAAAAAATTTGCACTGAATTTACTTTCCAGATTCTGCTGGAGGAAATGGGCACAAAGGAGCCCTCCCTCCGAAAAATAACAGCTAAGAGCTAGAACTATTTGCTAGGAAACCAGCAATTTTTCACTTAAACCTCTATACCTCTTCTCAACACAGGTTGTTCAGAAAATGACTGGTTTTATTAACACAGAGGAAGCATTTGAGACTGTGCACATTGCTAGCATCCCTAGAGAATAATCCATTACGAATAATCAACTCCCCCAGCTCAGATTTCAGACTACCCTGGCCATGACAGTGTGTTTTAGCCCTCCCTAATGAGTTTTGTGCATTGTAACCGACTTCAGATGCTGTAGAGAAGTCACTGGTAATGCACTACTTTGAATGAGCAAAGCTTGACAAGCTCCATCCTACATGAAATGCTACCAAGAGCAAAATGTGGGATTAAGGAAAAGAATCACTATAAAATGCCTTGAATTTGAAAATAATTATATGTTTCAGATTATTTTTAGAACAATAGTCTTAAGACAACTTTTTGCAGCTGACATTTGGGGCGGCATTTCCTCTATTAAGACAGTGCTGGAGAGATTGGAATTGTTTTTCTACAAAATTATGGCATTGTTATTTACAGATTCACAGATTGTTAAATTCCATGTCTCCTTCAGATAATAAAAGTCTAACTACATTCCAGAAATACTTAAGAAATTCCCATTGAATGGAAAAAAAATCAAAGTACCAAACTTACTTCTATTGACTTCCGTCTAGAAAGCATGATCTGTAGAAACATCTCAGACTTGGGAGACCAGAAGACAATCAGGTAATTGTGTTCCATCAAACTAGTCTGGGACTTTTTATGACACTGAGATAATTCATAATTACTGAAGGCATTCTATGCAGTCATTACTTCTAAGAAAAAGGAAGAATTCTCCTGACACAGTTCGAGAGCAGACTCCGTAAAATAGTATCCTAGAGGACTTAATCACCACAAGAATTTACAGCTCTCCCTATAAAATCTGTTGTATGGTGGGGGAAAAAGAAAAAAGATGAAAATCTTTATTCAAGCTTTCTGTACAAATCTCATCTTTGAGATACCTGCTTTTATAAACATGATACCACATCTCCCCTTCCCTTTAGAAATCTTAGAAAGTGAATTGGTACCACTGCCACACACCTCAGGAAGAGGGACCTCGGCTAGAGGATAAAAGTCATATGGGAAAAAATAACTTAAGCTTCAGAGATGTTAATTCCCCTCTAAGAGGCAGAGGAATTTAACTTGATCTTAATGCTCATGCTGCAACCTAAATGGGAGTCTGGTTACCACAAAAATCCTTACCTAATATTTATGGTTTGACTAGATAATTCTCCGCAATAGTATAAACCAGACAAATCCGTTTGTCCCCCAGGATGATCTTCAGAGAAGGTCAGGGGAGAGCTGGTTCTAAAGCATTTAGATAAAATACTGTCACATCCAAAGCTGCTTTAAGCTACCATTTCTCCATACCCCTTAAGCAAACTACAAACACTGCACTATCTGGGCAGGTCTGTTGTCCTTATGTGTCCAAACATTCCAAAATTTAGTATATTGACAATAAATTTCAACATGTGTAATCAAAAATTGATTGTCATGATTTGGCTAAGCAGTATTTTAAAATACTGTCAGAATCATTCTTACAAGACACAGCCTTGGCAAACCTTTAACATTAGTCAAAGGTTTATCTAATAATTTGTACTGAATGTGAGTTATTACTATTTTAATAGGCTAAAATACAGCCATTTCAAATTAAACACAGTAAATAGTTTACAATTCAAATAGATTCATTTAATTTCATTTAAGAATGGAAATGGGCATTTTTATCCCAACGAGTCATAAGCATCCTTTTTCTCACAATATAAGTTAGAAGAATTAGAACATCAATTGTTCCTGAGAGCAATTAATTTGCAATTTTAGCCAGGGGCATATGTAGTGATCATTTGCAAGACAATAAAATGAACAGAAACAAAAACCATTTTTATTGTATTCCCAATTATCAATTTCCTACCACTAAGATTTAATATTGATATAATATTTGCCTTCTGGCTCTTTTCTGATTCAGTTATATAATCTGCATTTGACAGGAATAATATTTGACTTAGATCTCTAAATTTCATCAACATAATCATGAAATTATATCTTGGTGTAAACAAAAGCAACTCAGGTTAAGACAATTTAAGTTTTGCAATGACTTGTTTTTCTCTGACGTTTCTTTTCCTTTTCAATACAATAATTAGTCTCCCAAAGATTAATTGTCGAACATAGTGATTTATTTCAGGCCTTTTCTAGTCTCTCATCTGCCTTTATTAGACAGCTAAAGGATTATATTCCTTTCAAATTTTTAATGAACTGTTTCCTAACCAGTTCCACCTTAGGTGCCTCAGTTGATGTTCAGTTACAAGTCAGTGAGAGTCTCTTCTTCCACTTCTCTGTGGAAGAGAACAAGACATTTTTCAGTACTTATTCTAGTGTCTCAAAAGAAGAAAAAACCAGTCCCCCTGCTTTTTCTTATTAATGATGTTTCTTAACATTGACTTCGTAGATGAAAAGCTGTCTAGTCAAGGAAGAATAGACCACCACAAAACTAGATCACAGAGTGCCAGCATCCAATCAATTGTAAAGGACCTTGTAGGGAAATATAGAAGCTATTTTCTTTTCTTGTGCACTTTCTTTTCCTTTGACGTCATGAAAATTCTCTAAACACGTCATATACCAGTTGCAGACACAAAGGCACATTTAAGTCACCAGCACCAATAAAAGAATAAATCAGAAAAACTCCCCTGACAGAGAGTATCTACCTCAGTGGGAACCCAGATAGGCCTTCAGCAGCAAAATAGCATTAATGCTTTGAAAATTCTAAAGCAGAATCTCAAGGAGAATACATACTTTGGGCCACCTAGCAATGATATTGTGTGATTAAAAATCAAGAAATATTAGGTACACGTTATAATAGAAACCATTCTTTCTATGACAGCAATTACGATTAATTCGATTTAAAAAATATTAGGAAAAATTAACTCTTTTTTGGTACTACCTGATTCTTAGTTTTTAAGCAATTATTTCCCATCAGAAAATTTTTGCCTCTTATATGCTTCAGAAATTCAGTCTGCTTCCTATCATTCTCCAACTATTTGCACTAAGGTACGTAACCCTAGCCCTCAAAAATCCTCATTTGTTTCCCCAAAATAAGCTTACAGACCCTGACTTATTTTAAAATATTAATCATTTAACATGTCAAAAATATATACATAGAACCTAAGAGGTTTCCTTTTATATTTTCTCCTAATTGAAAGAATGTCCAAGACAGAAATTGTAAGTATTAGTTCCACAAAAGATCACACAAATATTTTTGGATAATTCTTTTGCCTTCCACTTGATTTTGGAAGTGTTTTTACTTTATTGAAACAAAAACCCTGCTGGGTGAAAAGCCCTGGAAGATGTAGGTGCAATAAAAACCTGAAAATAGAAGAAGTAGCAAAAGAAAGTATTTTCCACTTATCTCCAAAAAAGACATTTCAGAGCTTGACAAGTAAAATCCCATCACTTCAAATATATCTTTGGGGATCACAATGAACACAAGAATGCTGAATATTGTCACAAAGCATGATGGGCTTGCCTTATCTCAAAGTCTGTATTTTTTGGTGTTTTGGTCATTTCTTGCCTAAAGTGGATTTGGATAATAATTGTAGAGCCTGAATCAAAATTAAGAAAATAATGAGAAGTTTAAATTACACACAATTGCAACATTAAGGACATTTTCTTATGCAGATAAGCCATGAACGGGACTGATTATATCTCAGCCTTTTTCACAGCTAACTCATCACAGAGCAGACAACTTAAAGTGAGAGAAAAAACGCCTAAACTCTAATAAAATAACGTTTCGTGAATATTATGTGTCACATATTTAAGGCTCTATAAGGCATGTATGCACGAGAGGTTAATTTTTCATCTTTTTAGCACATATCTTCTTGTACATACATTAAACCTAATTGAAGAAATAGCTCCTGTGTACTGTGCTGGAGTGCTAAAAAAGAGCTTAGAAAATATCAGCAGTGTAATAGAACTTTAAAATATTGAGACCAGAAATTTACTTTGGAAGTGTTGTCTTGTGTTACCCAACTTATCAGTCATCATAGGATGCCTTAAACAGGCAGTGTCAAAACACATCAAATAATATCTTCGACGTCATTTATATTTTACTCACCAGGAGGGAGTACTTTGAAGACTGAGGACCGTGAGGATACCCACACATTACTGTCTTTAACCTGCAATAAAATACACCTGAGACAGTTTATCTCTTCTGCATATCCTCATTCCAGGAGACAGGTTTAATATTTGATTCTTACAGAAGTAAGTTTAAAACAAAATATCACTCTGAGGACTGCAAGAAAGAATTATATTTGAACATATTCTGTTTATTAACCAATTTCCCCAAAGTGTGACGATGGATAGAGGCAGAATTAAACACCTCCAGCATGCCTGGTGCTAAAGAGATAGTTGACAGCCTCGTGTCCTTTGAAGTGTATCAGCAGAACAATTATATGAAGCACCTCACTGCAGTGTTTACATGGAAATTTTCATCTACTCTGTGACTCCAAAATGCACATTAAATAAAATGGTTTTTTAGCTGGTTCATCACCAGATTGTTAAATGCAGATCTCCACAGAAGAGTCGAATTTGATCCAAAACAATAATAGTCTTAATTAAATCTACTGTCAGATTTCGGAACTGGAATATTGTTCAGCAATGTAAATGCATGCACTTATTTTCATTTCCTAAATTAATCCTGAAAATTTCCACTTCGGCCTTCAGTACCTACAAACAGGTTGGCTGTTATGATGAAAAAGATTGGTGAAGCTTCATTGTATAGGCATTACATTAAATGAATTTTCCTTAGGTTGTGCATCACTGACCTACACAGAGCCATTGATAGAAGCTTGCACAGTCTGCATTTTCAATTGTTGTCCATGTGTTTTTCCGTGTTCCTTCTCTGCCCTCTCCTGGGACAGCCAGCTCACTGCTGAGCCAGCCCGCAGCAGGACCTGGGGTGGGGAAACAGTGCAGGAAAATCGGACTTCAGGGCTACGAACCCACTGCCAATCCCTGTGTTTTCCTTAATATCAGATAGAAGAAAAAACAAACTAAAAAACACGACAATTTGGGTAGAGGTTTGTTATCTCCTGTCATATTGTAATTAAAATATTTAGAAGAAAAATGCAACATTTTTCAAAAATGAAAACAAAAAAATCATGGTAACAGTTGTTTTTTCTCCTTTCCTTTCCTTT